>JAUZNJ010106106.1:0-20613 GCA_034780135.1 Jordanella pulchra | reverse complement strand
TTTAATTATGTAAAGCACTTTGAAATGCCTTGATGCTGAAATGTGCTATATAAATAAAATTTGATTTTTTTTTTTTTTTTGATTTTGATATATATTTTTTTTATTTTTGATTTGTACCTCATTAAACCCGAATAAATATTGATGGTTGCAGTTAATTTTCAATTAAAACCTGTTTTTTTCATTAAATTCATTTTATTGGCAAAACTCTATCCACATTTGAATTAGAATAATAGAATAAGGTATATTTCACTTTGATTTCTGTCATGGTAGAAGTTTTGAAATGTTTTAAGGTTTTGCTATAATGGCTTTTATTTTTGTGCAGTAGAAAACTGTCTTTTAAAACCTCCATATGTGGAGGAAATGTTGGATATACTTAATGTGCCCGTCAAGGACACATGCAGATAAAATTTGCACGTCACTGCACACTGCCAACAACTTCAGCAGACAGACCACTTGATTTTAACGCAAATAATTAGCCCAAACTTTTGGGCTTAAATTCAGATTTTAAATACCAGAAATTTGATTGTAAAGTTTTAAATAGCAGGATGTGTTTATGCTGACATTATTGTGCTCCAATGACAGCCCCCTGAGACACACCATCAGCTACTGTAAGGATACTGGAAATAAAACCCTAATAAAACAGTAAAACAGTATCAAATGTTTTTGGTAAATAACTGAAAAGTGCTCCATAATTGTGCTTATTGTCCTTTAATCCTTCTGTCATAGTGTTCTCATTTCCTCTAACCAGACTGAAACTGAATGCATGGAGATTTCTGCTCACCTTTTTTGGGTGAGTTTCTTGACCTTTAACTAGGACAAAGGTCGCAGAAAGCAGGTGGATATTTAGGGTAGTGGGATAAACACAAAAGGATAGACAGCAAACTTCCAGATCAGATGAAACACCAACATATGGTTCTAAATACAAATAAGGTTCCAAATGGAGAGAAAAGAAAACTAAGGGCTTTGTGTATCTCAGGGTTACATAAATAGGTAAATGTGCCGAGTGGCTCACGTTAGATTAACTGATACCTGGAACCTAAAGCTTTTAAAGTAAACAACTTTTCTGCCTTTTAGAAGCTTTTAGTATCTGTTGTACAATACATTGTAGAAACTGATAACAAGTTCATGCTAAAGACCTGATCTTCTTCCAGGACTTTACAGTTGCCTGAATGCATCAAGCTGTATGTGTAAGGCTCTATCTTCTTCTCACACAAGCTCATAGTTAAGACAGTTTTCTGTTAAATAGTTATGCTCCATATCTTCTCGGGTTCTCTTTTTCTGAACATAAAAATGTTAGATGACAAAAAATATTTAGGTCGAACAAAAAAGGTGAGTACAAAAGAAATCTTTAAGATGGCAAATATAGAAATGTGTTGGCTATACGTGTTGAAAAGAAAAGAAGGAATAGAAAATTTGCAATATTTTAATTTAACATCTTTTTTTCCCCCTCATTGCTAATTAACTTTTTTCTCTTCAGTACTGCGTGAGTACAACTCTACCTCTCTCCTTGACTGACAGCCTAACAAAAGGAGCAGGACAGAGTGATTTGTCAATGGATAAAGATCAGCACAAAGAGCCATTGATTAGCAGTGAAGAAAGAGATGGGGCACAATAGACGTGGCTGGGAGATCTCCTCCGGGTGATCAATACTGGAGTTTTGCGTGAGGGAAACGTCCCACTTGTGTTTATACAGTCAGATAAACAGCAAAGATCATCCATTGTAGAGCCAGACTGGTGCTGTCACTCAGCGCAGAGCGACGCAGCAGGGGGTGGTCAGGCATCTCTATCTCACACAAAGATGTCTGCTCTGAGGCTCAGCCTAAGACTGCTCTCCATCGCTGCAGTGGGTATGGGCACCAAAGACGCACTGCTGTGTTTCTAAACAGAAAAAAGACAATTATTCCTAATTTATTCTAACGAATTTGGCTTATACATTAGTCGGTAGTTTAAAAGATTTTAAAATGTGCAATTTTTTTCCAGCAGCTGGATAAATCCTTTAGCTTTTTCCTTCGTTTTATTTGTTTTCAATAACATATATTTTTTAACGTACCTGTACACAATATAATTGTACAACTTTTAAGCTCTTTTTACACCGGTCACCACATAATGAAATTACCAAGGTTTTAGATATATAAGAACTAACTTTAACATTTCTAAGCATCTTTTTTCTCCACATTAAGATCTTTGGAGCACAAAATACTTCCCTGCTCATGACAGATAATAATTTGTAAATCAAGGTTTCATTAAAAACCTAAACAGCACTCATCTTTTTTATTGTTTCGTTTTGGTTTTTGTTGTAGCATGGTAGGATTTGTCGAATTCTTTGTATAAAGTAATTTTTTGCCCTGTTTTCTAAAAGTTTAATTAAAAACAGAAACCAGTAGCAAGAATAAAATACAAATGATGAAAAATAAACACAGATGATAGGTACAACATTTTATTTCCTTCTGCCCTTTTATTAACTATATAATGAGGTGCTAATTTGGACAGAGTAAGGGTGACAAACCATGTAACTTGATCATGTGAACTTACTGGCCTCTTGGTATACCTGCAATTACAATAAATTGTAACTTAGCCAAAGACATGACATGTGCATGGTGAAGACACCTTGTTTAGACCAAGTATCAGAGTGAATGGTTGTGCATGGTTGTTGATGCTTGATGAGATTAAACATGCATTCATTCAGACTTAAATTAAGAGTTAAAGCTAACGATAAAGGATATTTCCTTTCTAATTTTGGATGGCTAGTATTAACTGAACAACGTCAAAACATCACAGCCTATCTGGGATCTTCAGCCTCTCTTCTCTTGACCGAAAGAACGAGATCCCGGATGCAAGCCAAACTGAGCTTCTTCTGCAGGGTGGCTTGGCACTCCCTTAGAGATAGGGTCATTTGGGAGAGGCTCGGCGTAAAGCCACTTCTCCTTCACATTGAGAGGAGTCAGCTGAGGTGGGTTGGACATATTTTTCAAACCTCGGAAGGTGTTCCAGGCACGTCCTACCGGTAGGAGGCCCCGGGGCGACCCAGGACACGCGGGACGGACTATGTGTCTCGGCTGGCTTGGGAACACTTTGGGCATGCCCAAGAAGAGCTAGAGGAGGTTCTGGAGAGAGGGAAGTCTGGGAGTCTCTGCTGAGACCGCTGCACCCACGACCCGGTCCCGGATGAAGCGGGAGACAACAAGTTAGAGTACAGGCCTATCTGGGTGTGGCTACTGACCATATGCCCATCCTTTTATGACCACAGTGAACCCACCTTCCACCAAGATGCTGCTCCGTGTACAGATCTCAAATTGACTACTTCATAGATCTCTGCAACCAATGGATCCCTGTCCAGCAGAGCTTCTTTGGGATGTGGTGGCATGGAGATATTCAGTCAATAAACTTCCCATAGCACAGGACCAGACACTACTAGAGGGAGAGCTTATTTACAACAGAAGGGGAGACAAATTAGACAAGCTAATCTCATCAGGGCTGCATTTTATCAAATATCTGGAGAGCTGCAGATGAGTGTTAATGCAGAATGGGTGATCCATCCTGGAGCGATCAGCACCAGCCGACATGGGGAAACAAGGCGGCCGCGGAGCCACTGTTTACTTTCTGAAGCCCTTTGTTAAGCGCCTCTCAAAAGCTGCTTGTTATATCAGCAGAGATAAGAGTCTGACAGCGGGGGTGACAGATGAGCACAGGAGAGGAGGGAAGTGTTGAAAGAGAAGCTGCTTGTATTTTAGGCTCAGCTTCTTAGAAGTATGCGGTTTAAAGACCTGCTCCTGCATATGCAGATTTTATTTGCTTGTAAAGTCTTGCTGCTGTGAAGTGATATTTTTTGATAATGTATAATATTTCCTGTGCCATCTCTATAAGTGCAGCACGATGGAGGTATAAAAGCGGACAGTAGAGATTGTTTTGTGATTTTAAACATTAAATATATGAAAATATATGAAAATTGGGTGTAGTTTTGATGCTGTACATTTCGTGTATGTTTTATTATTTCTTTAGAAGTGTACAGAATTATAAATAATCTTCATTCATTTGCATGTGTCCCTGTGTGTGTGTGTGTGTGTGTGTGTGTGTGGGGGTGTGTGTGTGGGTGTGTGTGTGTTCAGCTGCATTCTCAGCTCTCTTAGCCCATTCGAGCGCATTTATTTGCAGTGAGCCTATCCACTTATTGACACTAGCCTTGGTTCCCCCCGGAGCCCCACTGCCCACCCTTGCACAATCCAGGCAATAAATCCACGAGTGGAGCACACACTGTTCAACAGTTACCATAAGAAAAACAAGAGTGAAGAGGATGAGTGTTTGCCTTCCCATGGAATGAAAGGAGACTGAGGGGAAAAGAGGAAAAGAGGACAAGGGGCTTGTCTCATAACGCTCTCTGCCACATTCACCATGAAAGCACAGCTACACACATACACTCATTTACAGTGTCTGCTTGCTGCTTTGCATCACAATCTACATTTGGGAGTCCTTTATAATAAAGGACTTAACACGTAAAAGGAAGGAAGGGTTAATATTGTTAAAAGCTGAAAGATGGTCACATCTGCATCAAAGATTTGTCCAAGGCCCCGTCGACACAAAGGACAGCCTAGATGAGATGGGACCAGACACCAGGACATCCTGTTTGGCAGTTTAAGGGATAATGCCCCCCCACACACTCTCTGTGGAGCTAAAGTGATAAGTCTTACAACAGTACGGCTGTCAGCACCTAGCTTGAGCAGGGTCCAGATAGGACCACGGGGCTCTGCACAGTGGGATGTCAGACCAGGAAAGGATGTCTTTCAACGCATCCCAGAGATGAATATCCTTTAGTCACACCGGCTTGTGTTTCACTTGCTAGATTTATACCAGGGAATGAGACTTACCTTGATCTCCTTGATCTTCTCTAAATTTCTGCTGATGGAAAAACGTAGAAAATGCTGACAGTGCCTTTGTTTAATGTAAAGCAGGAGCAGGATATTTCCATGAAACAGTAAAAGAGCTGCTTGAAGAGATGCAAATAACATTTTAAAAAATTGAATTAAAGTAGCTTTAGAGTTGGCCACAGAAAAAAATAAATTCAAAAAAAGTCTTCTATGTTTACCCATTGCTTTAGTATTGTTTTTTCAGCAGTAAAGGCATGCAAATTGATAACAACCGCACATTCCTAATGAGTATAGTTTATTTTATTTTCACTTTTCTGATTAACTACTAATATGTTAATTATTTATGTTTAGATTATCCAAAGAAATGACTACAAATTGTGATTTCTGTTTTTTCTTTTATTTAGCTTTCTCAATTTTTTCTGAACACTTTTCTCAGAATAACCACCCCCATGATGGTGCAGGAGGGACCGGTACTCTTCAAATAGAAGGCATTATCAACATGGCCTGGAAAGTTTAAACTTAATGTCCCTAAGGATGTTACCTGCCAGATTAATTACAAAGGGAACCAAAGGATATCATAGTAAACATTGTCTGTCACTAGCTCTAACCTCTTTGCCATAGAAACATATACGCAGAGCCCAAAAAGATTTTAAACAAGGTAGCCTACAAACTGGACACAGTTACCTCAGTTCTGCCAGGAGGAATGGGTCAAACACCGTTATGAGAAGCTTTAGGAAGTCATAGTGAAAGGAAAATTGCTAAAAATATTTTTTAGATAGGCTGATATGAAACAAAAATGATTAATTTTGGTAATCTTAGCTCATGTAAAAAAAAAAAAGAATCATTTAATCTGTTTTCAGAAACTCAAAAAAGGTGGCGTGTTGTTTTATAAAACGTATGTGATTATATGGTTTTATTAGCATGTCTGTGTCTGGAACACATTAACAGCTGAAGCTAAACTAGGTTTGATCAATTGTTTTGGATCAGTGTATGTGTGAGTGAGAATTACCCTGTAAAAATGGTTTGATTAAACTTAGAGCTTAAAAAGGCATTTTATAAGTTTATGGAGTTTTCTAATGATACTGCCACCTGTAGCCAAAACACAAAACTGCAGCACTTTTCTGCTCGTCTCCGTAGCTCGCGCTCATACTTAACGTTATTTTTTTACTTTTTTCACCTTACCTGGAGTTGTCGCTGGTGTTTGAGCTGAGCTGGATGCCAGGCGCTTCTGAATATCCTCAAAATCCATCTTGAATATAATGCTTCGATTGTGTACTAGGTTGGACAAATTTAACATGGACGCGCTTGACGGGACACTGGCCAAAAAGCGCGGGAACTTCCAACCCGAAGTAAATTAAGGAAAATTGGCTACAGGCTTATAGAAGCATTGACGCTGAGGTGTCAGTCTGCTCATTTAATGATGTTTTATTTGTAAAGGGTCCATTAAAAAGGCTATTTTAAAGATATTTTTTAGTAAAAACTTGCATAATGTCTCTTTAAGAAATGTTGGAATGATGTGAGCTGACTAAAATACATGCATGAGCTGAGATATGAAAGTGAAAGGTAGAAGGCATGGGCCTGCAGTGGTTGACTTTGCTTCCACCAAGAGCAAACTTTATACCTGACATCACATTTGTCAAAGTAGTTGTATTGGTGTTTATATTGTCAGTTCTAAATAAAAAAATAAAAATCTGAAATTAAGTTCCCCCTTACTTTCAGAAATTGAACCAGTCTTGTTCAAGGAGTTTAAATGCCGCATGATATTCAGCGAATGTTTATCACCAAAAAAAAATCAAATAGAATAATCCCCCAAAAGATATATGTTTGCACTAAAGTTTTGTATTGCAGTAAAGTCATTTAGTTCCTGAGTGAAATAGGTTAAAGGCTGTTTCTCACAGTCATATAACCACACAATGCAGCCCACCACGCAGCGCGCGCACACACAAAAGAGGAAGAGGAGTCACCCACAAACAGACAGAGACGGTGGCATCATGGGTAAGATCACAGCAAATGATCTGCCTAAGTGTCAAATTGGGGACAAGTCAAGACATGTTGTGAGACATGAAATGAGTCACAGGCACCCACAGACACTGTCACCCACAGACAAACACACACAGAAACACGTACACAGGCAAACACAGCGTGAAATCAAAGAGGAGGCTGGGTTCCATACACTAGGTGGCGATATTGAGTTATTTTTCTATTTCATGAGGTTTTAATCTGAACATATTTACATCACACTTGAATGTTTAAATATAATTTCTAGATTTAGTTTGTGACAAAATAAAAGAGACTTTAAGAAAATATTTTTTTTATTTGAAACTAAAATATAACAAACTGACACCTGTCATTATCTGCATGCTATTGGCAATCTATTAGATATTAGTATATTAGGATATTAATATACTACATATATTAGATAGTTTCTATACTAGCAAAAATACATACTTCATTACATGAGGAGTGTTAATTAAAATAATTCTTGCTTCAATAGCTTCTTCAAGAAGTTGTATTTTATAATCTCAAACATAGAAAAATCAATAAAGAATTAATATAACTGTCTAAGTGTTTCTTAGCTACTATAACAGGGTAACAGCCGGCAAAGCTAAAGCAGGAGATCACCCTTTCTTATAGAAACCCCCCCACCCCACCCCACCCCACCCCGATAAGATTTGAGAAAGAGGCTCCTCTGGGGCCACCTCGGAGTCTCCTGGCTGACCTCTAGCCCTGTCAAGAAGACCCTTAACTTTCCCTCTTGGAATCTGCATGAGCGGCAAGGCTGTAAACCGCAGGCCTGATGCCATGAAACTGAAGAAGCTGCTGAAAAGCCAAACCTGGCCTCAGACATACATCCTGCAGACAAGTGGCGGGGATCAACAGAGGCCACGCGGCACTCGAACCCTGTGATATTTGATCAGGCTTGACACATCTGTGCGCGCCGGTCCATCCTGTCTCACCTCCTTTGCCAGCAAACCACGCACCCAGCAGGGAAGATAAGTGGTCCCTTACTATAAATATAAAAAGTGAACTCTTGGAGGGAGCCAGAAAAGAGCAGAAAGGGTGAGAAGGGTGGCAAGTAAAGCACAGAAAGATAAACACCTGTTAATAAGGTGTCACATGTGAGGTCACGGGAAAAGAAACGTTCAGCTTGGACCGCATAAAACATCCAAGTGCAAATGAGTCCAGTTCTTTAGTTTCAGCACCTTTTTTATCATGTCTCGACCCTTCTATATCTGTCCATCTGTCTCCTCGTCCTTATCCGCCCCTCCCCATCGCCCTGGCTGTTTCTCCAGGCAACAGGTGTGAGCACTGCCTTCACACACACACACATACCCACATGTGAAGGGCCTTCTCCAGCCCCGGCATTCCCTCAGTAGAACCTGTGCCCAAATCATGCAGAACATTTCCTTCTGTCTTACTGACTGCAGTGTCCTCACATTGAGGGGCAAAAATAGCGTGTGAAACTGACAGGAGTGCAGCTCTCAAACAATCACCGTAGTGAACAATGTGGCAAGTATTCTTGTCTTTTGTATTTCATTAAGGAGGAATTTTACAGAGAAAATGACCCGTTGGTGTGTTTGATTCAGTTAAAGAGACCACAGGCTAACACATGCATTCTCCCATTGATGCATATTATGCTTTTATAACTGAATATCCTAACAGGTTGTATCTTTTATTAGGTACTTACAGTGCCTTATAAATGTATCCACTTCACTTGACCTTTGCCAAGTGCTGTAATGTCAGAGACCCAACATTCAGGGTATATTTGGGAGGATTTATGACTGAGACCAACACAACAAAGTCATAAAGTCACAGAAAAAGCATACATGGTGCTCCATGTGTTTTTCCAAGGAAAGAAATTAAACTGTGTTATGATTGGGTACCGTAGCCTCTCTGGGTCAGTGCCTTATTAGTGTATTTACAGCTGTGTCTCTTACAAAGAAATAGGCTCGGGCGAAATCTAATTGGAGGGTATGTGTGGATGTCAATTCTCAAATCTTACCGCTTTTTTTCAATTGGACTTTGACTAGGCCAGACTAGAACACATAAATGCCCGTCGATCTAAACCACTATTGTAGCTCTGGCTGTATTGGTTTACTTTTTTTACTAAAAGAGAAACCTTTAATCCACATTTCCATGTTTTGAGGATTTTACTTTGGGACATTCATCTTTTGATCTTTTCATCATTTAAATTTTTTTCATTGCCTCCACAAAAAAAAGCATCCCACAGAAACATACTACCACCATCGTGTTATATTTTAGGAACAGTGTGTTTAGAGTAATGTCTATTGTTATTTTATTACACATTTCTGCATGCACAACTAGTTCTGTGAGCATATTGTAACCATCACAGTGGATCCCTGCAGCATCTCTTTCATGAATGTTATTCTTTCCTGGGCTGTCAGATTACGTGGATGTCTTTTTGGGTAGTTAAAACTTTTCATAACTGTATCTAACACAGTTAGTCAGTTTAAAGATTAGGGGACTTCTCAAGGGGAATTCATTCCATTTTATTTAGGGTTATCAGAGTAAAACGTGTTAAAGAGAAAAGCAGCATTTATGTTTTTTTGTTATTAAACAAAAATTGATGACATGTGAGGCTGGCCCAAAGTTCTGACATGTGGTCAATGTTCCTGTGTTGGTGGAATCTGGGAGAAGGGGGAAAGTTTAATCATTCATAAATAATGTTTTACTATCTATAATAGCTCCATTTGAGCTAATACAAAGAAAATATTTTCAAATTGTAACCATGTTACAATCTATGTAATAGATAGATATATATCTATGTTAACACAGCAACCAAGCAGTTTACTTCATCATACCTACAAACTTCTTTAAATCTCAAATTTCACACTATTATAAATATTGTACAGCATCTTATGCTTAAATTGTAGAACAGATATAATACTAATATCAATCTTTGTTTGTTTGTTTGTTTTTTGAGCTTTTTAAGGCACTAGTGGCTCGTTTTTCTGACAGTAGACTGACAGGAAAGGGGGTATGAGAGAGGGGGAGAGACATGCGGGAAAGGACCACAAGTAGGATTCGAACCTGGGTCGCCCGCGTCGAGGACTAAGGCCTCGATGCGGTTTATTAAGATATCAATCTTAATAAACAAATATAAAATTTTGATCTATAGTCTGTTTAATTGCAGCTCTATTAGCAGCTCCTGGGATCCTCAGCAAAATAGTTTGTTAATGCCTTTTCATTTCCCAAATATGCCCCACTTCATGTTAGCCTTTCATACAAAATCATGTTCAAATCTATTTACATCTGACCGCAAAGTTTCCAGTAAGAGACGCTCCTGGCAGAGCGCATCAAGTGTTTCCCAAAGAACAATAACATGGCAATAGTGGATTTGGAGGGAAAAGTTGTGTTAAAAGTTTGGCGGCCGCGTTGTGCGCGCGTTTCCCTTTCAGTCGCTAATGAGAATGATAATTTGTGGCTCCTCAGATGACCCCGACCTCCCCCTTCAACAGTGACTTCTCCCAAGGGACGCGATTGCGCACATCCCAAAGGGACTTCCAGCCCTCTGTAGGAATCCTTTTCATCACTAGAGATAGATTCCCGCCTGTTTCTTTTTTTATAATGCTTGAAAGTTCAGTTTTTGTGGCAGCTAAGTGGGGTTTAAGGTTTAATGTTGCTTGCCAGATTACGCATTTAAATATCTTATTTTTTGCAGACCCACTTTATGCAATCATGTTAAAAACAATTCATATTTCCATTTATTTTTAAAGGGGTAACAAGTTATTATGAAATAATAGAACTTTCCCTTTTTAATCGTGTTCAGACCACATGTTTACATCGGACCAGTCGCACTTGGCGTCCACGCGTGCTTGTGTTCGCCTCCTAACCTCTGTAGAGCGTCTAACACAACCCGGTCCGCAAGCGGGGATTTACTGGGTGGCACTGCGCCAGGCCGCAGGCGGACTAGTTCGCTCGGTTCTCACGACCTCAGCTCCATAAAGGCATCTCTGAACTGTTAACTCAGACGCGAAGGAGGAGGAACAACCGCAGTACCCACACATGCTGCCAACTGGTGTTTCAGTATGCGTCCTCGCAAAAGGAAGCTGCTGAAGCGTCACTTGCTGTGGAGTTTCAGTAGCTTTGCCAGTTACTGGTGGTGTCATCTGCAGGGCATCGGCGCTCTGGAGGGTGAGAGCCAGAACACAAGTACGTGAATTATCAACGGTAGTCCAACTGAAAAGAAGAAGAAAAACAAAAAACATACCAAAACTATGAGTTTGGGGGGGGGGGGCACCGCAAGTTATCTCTGAAAGCGAAACATTCAAATTTGTAGAGATTTCTGGATTGAAAATTGCTTGAAGTTTCTAGTGAACCTCCACCCGACCTGTTTTTTTGTTTTGTTTCTGTTTGTTTCTCTATTTTTATTCTAAGCTTGTCCTGTTTATAGCTATTACAGATTTATAGCTAAATACTAAACACTAACTAAATACTCATAATGCAGGCGTACATGATGAAAAGTAAACAGATAAAATACTTTTTAAAATCTTCTGTTATTTCAGCGTATTTCATTCCCACATCAAAACGCTCATACCAGCGGTCTTTCCCCAGGGTGGTGTGTTTTGACTCATGTATTTCACAGAAGCCTTTTTTTCTATGTGGGTAAAATATTAGTCACATTTGATCAAAGAACAAATAGGGATTAATAGAAAATATTAAAGAATATTACAATTAATTACGATATTGTTGTTATTATTATTATTACTATATATTTTACACAAATATCTAAAAGCCCACAATGCTTTTAAAGAAGCCCACAGCATAATGCTGCCATCCTGTTTTAGTTGCACGATATACTTTTAAAATGGAGAATAATTGTATTTGTTCTCATTATTCATCTTAATAACAACACTAATAATAATTTCCTATTCTGCTTTTTAGTCCGTTCAAATAAAACGAGAACATTCCTAGTGTTTGAAGTTTAAATCTATATATCTTGAACTTTAACGATCACCAAGTGTGCTGTTGTGCGGTCCATGCACACTAAAGCCGTTGCACCGGTGGAGTATTAAATGCTGAGAAGTTTTGACCGGCAGACACCAAGCTGTAACCTTATCCGAAGTTAAGGGGCCTGCTGACCGCCAGTGGACCGCCTGCTACCGCCTGACGCAGAAATACTTACCCCTAGTTCTGGACGAAGATGTTTATAGGTAGAGGAAGAGAAGTGGAGACCTATTAGATCGTATAAACATGTGTAGTGTTCTGAGGAAAACGCTCACTCTGTGATGAAGACTTTAGTCATATTGCAAATCTCCCACATCCTGCAGCACCTTGTCTTTTCCGAAGCTATATGCTCAGATGAAGAAAAACAGTTCTCTCATTTGTCGAGACAGACACATTGTGAGCGGGTTCGGACAATTGGTGCACAAAAGAAAGCCAAGATCCTTCCATATTCTTTCACTGAGGCAATCTGTTAGTGACATTAACCCCTGAGCGCATTTCCCAGGCTCATGAATAGAGTTTAAGACTTCTTAAACCTCCCGCTGCATACAGGATGAGACCCCTTTCAAACTTTTAATTACCTTTATGACCAAAGAAAAATACACCCCTATTGTCAGAGGGGACCATTCTCTAAGGACCAGATGTAGGGAGCTCCCGCCAAACGGGTGACAAGGTGCTACTTGAGACTTTTGATCAGAGTTTAAATCAGAAATATCCTTTAGACATTATTTTACACACGAGATGTAACATTGACGAACGTCATTAAACCTAAGTCACCTTAAATGAAATGACAAAGTAAGCCCAAAGACATGTGTTTGAAAAAAACTCTTTTATTGAACCCTGGGTTACCACCCAACTTCAGTTTTTTAACACAGAACAAAATATAAAACACAGCTTTGGTATAACAATAACAGCTCTGTACAAAACTAAACCTTTTTATAAAAAGTACTTCATAACAAAGGCCTCCTATAAATCTTCCGTTGGGACCTTTATCATCAACCTCCAAATGTTGGAAATAATAAATTACATCGAAAGAAAACAACAAGGCATGCGCTGTTTTGAGCAACATCTGTTCCATAAAACGAAACATTCAGAGCCAGTGGGCATTAAGCTGTTAAAGTGGCCATCCTGTAGGGGAAAACTCGCAGGCAGAACCCTGCAATAAAAGTCTCGGATAACAGTTTTGACCTGGGAAAGTGTATTGCGAGTGTCTTGTCCCTTTTTTTGAGCTACCAAGGCCGCCACACTGCTTCACTGTTGTCCGCTCCAACGTTCACTCCAACGGGGCTGACCGCCTGGGACCCCCCAGAGAAAGAAGTCATCCCGTGCACTGGAGATGCTGCAGTCGGTGCGGAGCTGCCGTGCACAGGACTGCCGTTCACCGCAACAGGCACCCCGGCGTTAGGGAAGAGTGGGATAACAGGGGCGGTGGTGGTGGAGGTGAAGGGCGGGTTGGGAATCAGAAAGGCAAACTGTCCATCTGTTGCGGGCACCAGCTGAAACCCACCGAACACCTTAGGAGAGACGGACTCAGCGGGACTGAGCTTGGAGTTGATGGGTAGAGTGGATGGGAGCTGCACATGGAGAGGCTGCGCCAGATGCGCAGGCTGGGATGGAGCCTGCTGCGGGTAATTCACGGACATCATCTGACCCATGCAGCTGGACAGGTGGCCGAGGAGCCTAGACCTCACTTCCGCGTTCACCCCCTCTGAAGTGGACAGGAAGCGGGTCACCTCGTTCATGCACTCGTTGAATCCAGCTCTGTATTTGCTCATCACTGTTGCATCTGCCGAGAGCGCAGCTGGTGGAGAAGGCAGGATATTAGTAACGTGTTTGTGGCCGCCTCTTTGCGAAATCTGCGGTTCAATAAAGTCTCATAACACATGAGAAAACCATACATAAACTTACCGCTCATCTGCATGCGCTGCAGGTTCCTCAAGTGCTTCACCGTCATCTCCAGGATGTCTGCCTTTTCCAACTTGGAGTGTCTGGAGCTCTAGATACGCGAACACGAAGAGTTTAGGACAGATGCAAGCAGATTTATTAACGAACAATAAAGTTTTGATTGAACTTACATCTTTCTTAAGTGCGTCCAAGATGAGGGTCTTGAGCTGAGAAAGGCTTTCGTTAATTCTTGCTCTCCGACGTTTTTCCATAATGGGTTTAGATGACTGCAAAACAATAAAGACAGTTGTTCGTAAAAACTCCTGTTTCTATCAGCATGAACCTTTAAATCAGATGACAGTTGTATAAAACATCGAAAAGTACCTTTCTGTGCTCGCTTGCATTTTTTGGCTTGTCCGGTGTGTGGGATCCGTTGGCAGGAGCTCCAGCGATGGGAGATGCCGTCTGCTTTTCCATAGTGTCAGCTGGCATTATGGATCACAGCAGGATAAAATAATGGAAATAAAAAAATGTGAAAAAGTAAATCCTCTCAATGAGCGCAAAGATTAGAAACGGCAACAATCGCGTTGCTCCACTCGGAATATCAAAAATCCGAATGAACTGTCCCGCTCGTTATCGCCGAGCTGTCATCCAGAAAAGAAGAGTGCGTTCAAACCGTGCGTGGCGCCGTACGCAGCAATCTCTCTACGCCTTGTGCCACCGACACGCGCTGCTGCAGTACTTATAGGCGGGTCGCGTGCTCCCAGTTCGTGTGAAACCCTCTCTGCATTCTTTCCCACACTCGCCTCAGCCAATAGCAGAGAGGACTCACCCTTTGGGCGCGGGGCAGACCGCTGATTGGACAACACCCCCGCGGGCCGTCAGTCACGCGCTGCTCAATCAGCCCTGCGGGGACAAACAACAAAGCGAGAGCGGAGCCGGCTGGTGAAGTGATAAGGAGGGGGGAATTCGTTGGATGTTTGCCTCTAACTTTGCTCCTTACACGTCAAAAATGTTAAAAGTGTATACATATGTGAGTGTTTTTTGTTTTCTGCGAAAAGAATGCAGTTTATATATATTTTTTACAAATCTGAATTTATTTAAAAAATCTAAGAAATTAATAGCTGAGCATTTACTTCTTAAGGAAATATTAACAACAATCTTTTTTAGATAATAAATACTGTTTTCCATTGGCTATTTATTTCATTTTTTATTTTTTATTCCAAACTCAATGTAAGTAATAAAATATTTTTAAAATCGAAAACAAATGCGCCCTCCATCTATTTTAAGAATCCTCATGCGCCTCCAAGGAGATGTCTGTAATGGCACGCGAGGCGGGTCCTCAGGAGCACGCTCCAAGCCAATGGCGCGCGGCCACTTTACACAAATGAGACAACGCGCTCTCCGATTGGCTGCACCGCTACCTCTGTGTCAATCATCCTGGAGCGGGAGCTGCTCGAAGAGGTGGAGGAGGTGGGAGGGAAAGAGAGGACCACATCTGTCCGCGTGCCATTTCGCGCACGCTCTCTTCTACGGTTTGCGCTGAGCACGTGCCAAAACTCGCAGATTACAGAGCAAACAGCTTTAAAAACCCAACATGGTAGTCTGGAAACTTTTCAATTGCGGAGAATAGAATAGAATAGAATAGAATAGAATAGAATAGAATAGAATAGAATAGAATAGAATGGAATAGAATAGAATAGAATAGAATGATAGCAGTCTGCGCTGCTGTATTTTTTACAAGAGATTTCGCTCCTCTGAAATTAAGAATGAAATGATAAAAAAATGAGAAAGGCTCCTTCAGTTTTTGCACGCAGCGTCTCTATTTAGATCTATTTCTGAGAAGGATTGGGAAGCAGTGAATTAAATACTTAGTAACAGCTGTCAACAGACTCGTGATTTAACAGGCGTTTCTCTTTCATCTTTTTCCCAGCCGACGAGTCTGTGTTTAGATCAAGGGAAGGAGGAGGACGCCATCTAGTGACAGCATTTAAATCGAGACACCAGGTATTCATCTTTTAAACGAAAAGAAATAAAAAGAAAAAAAGCACAGATGTTGACTTTATATTTTGGTTTGGTTTGTATGTTAATTATAATCTTGTTTGATAGCACATTCATTTCTGGTTGGTTTTATAGATATGTGCAAACTGTATACCTCTGATCAATGGGATGCAAGAGGATCCAGGATAAAAGTCAACTTATTCTGGTTATTATCTTCAAACCGCCACAGGGTGGCGCTTCATTTCCCTACCTAGTTAAAATATCTATTAAGTATTATTTGGACTTTCTTACACACCTAATACTTGTCTGGTCATTAATATATTTGCCATACAGGATTCTCAAAATCTGCTATTTTGAAAATACAGAAAATGCTTTAAGTACTTTTCAATAAAGTTTGAATAGTCACAGACTACCACTTAAGGAGTATTTCATTCAGTTTTGTGTGCTAAAATAGAACAAAAGAATGTGTTTACCAATTTACCAACTCCATTAGTGTTATGATATTAACCTTTTTCAATAAAGGCTTTATATGCATTGGAAATGTATCACTAGTATACAGTATGTTACTTGAATCTTCTGTAAAATAACAATATGATCACTTGTAATAAATAAACAATTTGGTACTCTTTTTATTGTTGTTGTATCTTTGTTATTTTACAGTACCGAAAAAAGATACGTTTTCAATATATGCCCCTACACGGCTTGATATAGGGGAAGATGAATAGATGGATTTAAATGGCCAGAGAGTCAGATATATGAGCAAAAGCATGACAATAGTGGTTTTAAAAATGATCAAGTTACTTCTAAAGTGAAGTTAAAAAGTGTTCAGTTTGAAAAAAATATGTCAAAAAAGTTTTCTTTATGGTGTAATTTTAGAGGAACAGAATGTGAGATCTTATCTATTCTCACATGAATTATCTAAGCTAAAGATGTGTCATCCACTAAGGATACTTTCAGGGTAAAATGGAAGAAAGAACTGCAACCCCGAACATTCGACCTTGGATGTAGTAAACAGACAATAATATCATATCTAAGAAACACTTATGGTTTTTAGGAATTTCGTAGGAGATGAATATTTTTGGAGACCCATACTCATGGTGCAAATTCAAGAACTGCTGCCTTCTTTGATAGACTTAAGCCTGCTCCATATGGACACAAAGGGAAAAAAATAGCTTAAGATAAGGATTAAAGCTTCATAACCAGTGGATCACTACCTGTAGCAGGGGATGAGTGACTTTGTTTAGATTATTTATCAGTAATCAAATTAGGCTCAATGAAGAACGCACATCTTTATCAGTTTTATAATTATTAAAAAGTTGTCTGACTAATTGTATTGTTTTACTTTTCATGCATCAAAACTTTGTAAAATTAATAAAAAAGAATATTCTAAAAATGATTTTGTTGAATTTATGTGTTATGTAGGCAGCAATTATGGACAGTGAATAAAAGTATGAAAAGCGTATTGAAAATACAGAAGGGATGATTCTTCTGGCTTTCCTGTGGAGATATCAAAGACTTGAAATGTGCAGAATAGTGGAAGGAGATTCCTACAGCTGAAGGAGGAGACAGAGCTCCAGGGGAAGGTGGTGGTGGATGATGGTATAGTGATTAAGACCTTTGTCATTTCAATCCAGGTTCGAAAGGATGGTGGGCAGGACTGGTAAGTTATTGGAGTGTTCCAGGCAGCTGGTATCATGAGGGCAGAGGAGCAGTGAGGAGATTCACAAGGGAAATCGTAGGAGGATTTCTTTAGCAACCACTGGGTGCAAGAGAGCAGAGCATTGGGACACTGTCAGTTAGCTGGTTCTTTTATAGAGTAAGAAAGCCAAGGTAAAAGGTCTGAACTCAGTGGTGGTAGTAAAAAAAACGGTAAGTCTGATTACTTTACCTGAGAGCAGAACAATCTGGCATCTGCTGCAGGGTATTTGCTCTTCTCTAAACTTCTCCAGATTAGGCCTGATGGTTTGCAGCTGTAAGAGGGTACCTTTTGCCACTTTTATTCATGCCTTCAAGTCCAGTTCTCTCTCTATGCTCCAAACTCCATCCTTCTTTTAATTTTTTTTATTTACTTTGTTTTCAATAACTCAATCTGCTGTCCACTGTCTGTATATTGGTCCAGCTCCTACTATGACTTTCTCTGAAGTGGGAGTTGGCTTCTGGTTCAGGTTCTATCTACTGTATCTCACAGGAAATCTCTCTTTGAAGGTTGCAACCATATTTTACAAACTGAAATAAACATTCTTGTTGAGAGTTTATAGCATATAAAAATACATAAAAGTAGAAAACAAAATTATTCCGTTTTGATTAAACTATATAATAAAGATAGAATACAACTTTTTTGTTCTCTTATTCCATCATTGTGTCTCACAATTTCTGCTTCTTAACACAACAAGGAGCAGGCAGGAGTTGGAAAAAAGATTTACAGAATTTATTACTTTTTGAAAGCAAGAATTTTCTCTTACCATTTCTTTCTTCTCTTCTTGAATAAGTGATAATGTATTTGTGTTAAATGCCTGTACGTTATTCATTTTGAAGGGAATACTGCAAGTGTTGTCTGTGATAAGTTACAAAAATTCTGAAGTAGATGACCAGGCACAGGGGCGGGGATGATGCCAAGCTAACATTACTTAGCTTTATGGCACCTTCAGCTATTAAAGACAATAATAAAAAATAACATAGTATACCACTGGTGTAAATCAATCAATATGTTTGATATGGTAAAAACATGGTTAATGACATCTATCAACCTCATGTAGGCTACACTGCTTCATGACCGGGACGCTCCTGAATACGCCCTAGTTGTGTTAAGCTTCTGCTTTAATAACCAAGGCAAAGTTGTCCACTCCTGCTCCTGCATTTCCTATTAGCACTGCATGCAGCACCCAATCTTGGTTAGCGTTTGCTGTGCTTACAAAGAGCGCTATGTTTTAACTTTTTTATTTTTTGAGTGAAATCTACCTACATCTATGTCTATAAACTGTCGGTGCATGAACTGCCCAATAACCTATAACACATGACCAGCTTTACATGGTGAACACTGGATGCAGAAGGGTGAACCAGGTCCATCCTTTGTACAGAATTGTGCAGAATGGTACTGCTGGGTCAAATATACTTCATTGGAAAAATATGCAAAGGGTCTATATGTGTATTCACATATATATTTACCCACTGTTACATTATGCCTGTTTTGCTCCCTTGGCAGTAATAGCGAGGTCTGTCATGTTAAGAGATTTGGCAAATGTAATGTTGCTCAAAAGCATAGCTCAAAGAATATGACCTTCTGTAAGTCTGCTTGAGGTTGGCATGCAGAAATACTGACTGATTATATAACCCTGGCTTATTCCATTTAATGTAAATAATCAGATTAGGTTTCAGTCAAGGAAAATACCGGATTTCCTTTGTTTAATATGAATTTAAGTAGCAATGCAAGGTAGCAGATCCTCTTTTTTAAAAGAGTTTAAAAAAGAGTTTAGTTTAAAATGCACTCAATAAATATAACTCTGACATATATCACTTGGTTTATTTGCCCTTTTTTGACAATGTAAAGTTGTGAATGTGTTTACTGTTCTGGCCAGTCTATATGAAGTCAGCATTTTAAATTAGCATAGAATTGCATAGTCATTATGCTTACTTTGAAAGTATTATAGATTTTTTTGAATCACTTTAAGTCCTCATTTAGTGTTGTAGCCATATCAGAGACATGGATTAGTAAGAGGAAAGATGATGACTTTGACTTATTAGGAGTTGAGATGATCATCTCAAACAGAAAATATAAAAATGGAGGATGGGTAGCTCTTTATGTGAACAAAAACTTGAGAAACAAACTCATATTAAGTGTGACAACAACAGTAGAAATATGGTGGAAGGAAATAATAAATGTATTAGATCAAGGACAACATGCTGTTGTATTTATTGTGTAGAAGTTAAATGTCAGGAATGTAATGAGAGTGACTCCCTTCTGATGTCACATCCTGCAACAGAATCTATACAGGGAGCTGGCTCCTATTAAACATCCTCTTTTGGCCTGTGTCCCACAGCCACGTAAGCTGAAAATCACAGATTCTCAGCTAAAGCTACATAACTAACCACCGAATCTCTCTGGAGAAGAGTCTGCGCTCGCTGGATTCAGACTAATACTGCCTACGATTCAGAAAGCTGAATGTAGTGTCTTTTCCTGTGATTCAAACAGAGTTGAACGCAGCATTATTGAACCCGCTTGCTGAAGCAGATCACTACCCATTTCTGGGCTCTGTATCTCTGAAGCTGCTGAGCCTTCTGGTTCCACTGCCTGCCGCCAGGAGCCACAGTAAAGGTCAATCGCCTTAGCAACAGGGGGACACCACATTAAAGGCAATGAGTTACAAAATTTATCCCTGAGCAGTTGTCTTTGGTATTGCATCGGATTAATCCAAATCTCTTTGAGAGTTGCCTGTGGATGAATAGACTGGACCGAAAACTGAGCCTGTGAACTGGAAAGGGCCGAACCGAAACAAATCTCGAAGGGTCTTTCCTTTCCATCCAGCGAACAGTACAATTCATCTTTCCCCTCTTTCCTGATGCTTAATAATTGCTTTGCTTCGGTGGATAGGTAGAATAGGTTGTTTGCACGTGTTTGGGTTTTACTTGAAATAACCTCTGATTTTAACTTGGCGTCAAAGCTAAAGTGACCAACTGAATGCTGCAGTGGACTGGCTAGCATCTTAAGCTTCAAGTTACCTCATGCTCAGTATGCCCGAACGGACTGAGCAGAACCCCCTGGGACCAGCTAAGTTTTAACAGTTTATTAAAGGAGCTTCAGGACTGTCATGTTGGGTTTAAGTGCTCTAACCCAAATGCAGAACACCCACACGGAGACTGGAAAAAGTTAAGAAGTTTATTGTAATAAACACAGACTTGGGAC
>JAUZNJ010106095.1:0-20615 GCA_034780135.1 Jordanella pulchra | reverse complement strand
TTAGTGAGAACGCGAGCAGCAGCGTTCTGGATCAGCTGCAGCTGTTTGATTGATTTATTAGTCAGACCTGTGAAGACACTGTTGCAGTAATCAATGCGGCTGAAGATAAACACATGGATGAGTTTAGGCCAAAAACTATATGTATCTTTGAAGCGAAAAAACAAAATAAATAAGTGAAGTAACAATGTCCACCTGTGTATAAATATGATTAAGAAAGTGATACCCAACGGTATTTGAAAACTAATACAGGTTCTAACTAACAATATCATCTATCAGGTCTTCACAAAATTATTTTAAGGCAAGGTAAGCCTAATTATCACATGTATGCTTGTTAAAATAAAGAATAAAAAATGAATATATATATATATATATATCTATTTCCCTCTCTCTCTCTCTCTATATATATATATATATATATATATAGAGAGAGAGAGAGAGAGAGAGAGAGCTTGAGGGTTCTTCACAGTATCTTAGCTTTCCCAAGAACATTTCTGGACTGAGATCTATGATGTTTCTCCACATATCTGGAGTTGGCTGGTGGACTTAACCTTCCAGATTCCCAGATTCTCTCTAGTTTTTCCCTGCTGCTTTGGTATTTCTCCAATGTCTCGTGTTCTTTACCCCTGATGTTTCAATTTTGTTTGTTTACATCTGGAAGTCCCACATGATTTTACCACTGTCATACTCCACCAGGGGGCAGTATGACAGTGGGGCACAAGGGGGCACTCATTTTGACCTGGGGGCCTCCAGTTTGTATGCTGCATAGATGTTTCTAGACACTATACCAGCCACTTGGTTATGAAGTTCCATGTATTCCTTTCCTGTCAGTATCTTAGACGCTGCTATGAGATGCTGGATTATTTCTGGGGCCTCTTTGCATAGTCTTCACCTGGGGTCTTGCCTGCTATGGTAGATCTGGGCCTCTATTGCTCTGGTGCTCAAGGCCTGCTTTTGTTCTGCCATGATTAGCGCTTCTGTGCTGTCCTTCAGCCTGCCCCTCTCTAGCCATTGGTAGGATTTGGTCATATCAGCCTCTTCAGCTATCTGTCGGTGGTAGATCCCATGCAGGGGCTTTTCCTCCGATGATTGTTCCTCCAGTTCCTTCATTTCCAGCTTCCACTGTCTGAGACATTCACTGAGCACTTCATCCCTTGAGGACAACTTCCTGATGTATTCCATGAGCTTGGATGTTTCTTCTTTAGCATCTCTGATGCTCACTAGGCCTCTGCCTCCTTCTTTGCACCTAGTGTATAGTCTGTGGATATTGGATTTTGGGTGGAATCCACCATGCATGGTGAGTAGCTTCTGTGTTTTAACATCAGTTGCCTTAATTTCCACTATATACTTGATATCACTATAAGTCCTGAAATGAAATGCAAAAAAAAAAATATTTTAATAAATAAATAATTATCTAGCCTTATTTTGAAGCATAGATTAAACTTTTTTTATTGATGAGAAACAGAGGTGCTGCATCCATTAATAAAATTCTCAGCAAGACTAATTATTTCAGATCGTATCACTTTATGTAACTGATCAGCCTGCGATGGACTTTAGTACATCCGTCTTACCTTCAGAATATTTCATAACACAGAGAGGACAACCTGAAAAAATAAACAGACCATTTCCCATGTATTTTTTAGCTTTCCCCATATCTACTCTTACTTACTGTGTCTCAGCCAGAATAAGCCAAGTTGACATGGCTTACAACATTTATTCTCAAGCAGTTTCTTCCCAGCTTTTCTGCTATTTTTGGATTCTCTAACATAGTTTCAAACAAACCACATCTATGTTTGAGTCTTATTTAACAACATTCTCCATATAAGAGATGCTTATTCACTGTTCATTTACCAGTTGATGTAGGTCAGATTTTTTTTTTCTGACTTGCTAATCTCCAGTCAGTGCTAATCAAGCAAAAAAATAATCATTGTCAGTCACAAGCTGATTTCTGTTCCTTTTTCTTTCAATAGTGTCATAATTTCAGTGACCATTACTCTGATACACTTATAAATTACTCTAGAAAAAATTATCAGTGTTTAACTACAGAGATTGTAATTTCAAAAGGTCATTATAAATAAGGATGATTTAACTTGTATATGGTTAAACAAAAACATTTTGTACTGCAAAATGTGATTAAAAAATGTAAATACAACACCAAGTCATAACTGTTCTGTACATTTAATTTTCTATCATGACTATAACCCTGTCTGTCTCTCCCTCTAGTCTCTCCTTACCCGAATCTCTACATCTCTACATACATATTAACTCCATTAGCCTCTAATATCACTCTCTGTCTTTCTCACTGTCAGTCACTTCCCCTTAATCACTGCACCACTGGACTGGAAAGGACACTTTTTTCAACCAGATGATTCAAGAGCAGATATGGAAACATCAGATTAAAGAGAGATTAGCACTCCTACAGGATCAAAAACTATTGCATGATTGCTCCTTTTCTATGTATTGTGTATGAATTAAGCTCTAAAAGCGATTAAAAGAATGCCAACAGGCAAGAACGCAGGGTATATTGAATGGAAGGAAAGTCATAGGATGACATGCTCCTGATAGGTCATTTGAGAATGCCATTGTTGGTTCAGTGAGCACTATAAAGAGACTTTTGAATTAAACCTGGCCACGTCTCACCTGCCTTTTCCATCTCACCTGCTGAAAAGACAAATAGTACTGCAAGCATGAACACACTGTGACGCACAATCTCGTGATTACCCACCCACCCACTCTCTAGCCGCCCTATTTCCACCCATGTGCCAATCAAACGAGTACAGAGGTAATGGAGAGAGAAGCAGTCATTCCGGGGCTGTAAAACCACTGCAGCCGAAACAATGATTGGGGTAACCTTTGCCTTGGTGCATGAAGGAAGAAGAGGTTTTAAACGTTATTTAGAAGCATTCTTTCTGACTGCTCTCTTTAAAGGTACTGCTGCCAAAGTACAAGCTTTAATGTGATGTTGGTCAGACTCGTCAGGGTTTCCAATTGGCTGTATACCTGATTGTGTACAAGTGTTTTTCATCTTACTCTTTGCATTACATATAATGCATTCACTGTTTGTTTTCTGATTATTCCTTCTAACTTTCTTTTGACATGTCCACTCATACCAGCTCATGATAGCCAAGGTTGACTTGCAAAACTAACTCTATGTTAAAGATATACCATACATCCAAGTCATACAGCCAAACAATGAGATTGAGTTGATGTAAACAGAAAGAGGCAACATTTTAGCCGTCTAATTGTATTTTTTTTTGCTTGTTGTTTTGTCCAAAAAAGTCCACAAGCATTAAAAATTGTAAGATAGCTTTATGAGACCACCGTCATTAAGTTCTGTTGCACATGCTGACTTTAGCACAACTAAAAGCAGCAAATGGATCATCTTCTTTGTTGCTGTTTTATCCACTGAATGCACAAAGTGCTGTAACCAAAATAGTTTAAAAGTTGTGGGAGTGTTTTTAGTGCTTATGTTACAGAATGTTGTCAGCCAGAAGTGCTTAATGGGAGCAGTCTTTATTAGACAAGTATATCATCAAAACAGGGCAACTCAACTACTTCCTGTCTTGAAAATTTAAAACATAGAACCAAGGTGTTAAGTTTAAAGCATTATTTTACTCATATACTTGGATTATATAAATAGCTTACACTTACTTTATCAGATAAAATCGCATGCTAATTTGAGGATTTAAGGGTAAAATTCTGCTATTTTATTATTACAAGATGTCATCAAACCTTAGGTTTATATAAATAACTTCCCAGAGCATCAAGTTCAGCTTGGAACTTATGTGAAGAAATTATGAATACACAGGCTATAAGTTTTTGTCAAGAAAAAAGTTGAACATAATTTTGCTCAAAGGCTGTACCTTAGGCTCTTAAACTCTGACCTGACACTCAAATCTCTCTTATAAAACATGTACTTCAAAGAGCTGTTTGATAACAGAGAGATTTTTAGGATGAGATCTGAGAGCCAAACTGTCTTTCCATACTAGAGTACCTACCGAGTTTGACTTAGACTAATGATAGAAGTGGAGCCCTGGTGAGATAAGGAGGAGATCCCCATCTTGAACAGATGTTATTTGCTGCAGAATGACAGGAACAGATAGAGATCTGGAGATATGGGTTAAAATTTTCTCATAATTATACCAAAATATTCCTTCTCTTATGCCCAATGCACCCCACAGCAATAAAGTTGTCACAAAAGGCAAAATATGACACGCCGTTTCTTAAAATATAAAAATACCCATTCTTTACCTATTGATTTTCCTACCATTAGGGAAGGGAATAGCTTGGATGTTGTTGATGTGGAAGATATTATGGGTCAATATTAGGCTTCTCTTAAAAGCCACAGCGACTTTCAAGAAATTCTAGAGGGGCTGAGAAAAGTGTCCAGTCGTCAGCTTTAATATTAAGAAAATGTCTGGACTAGTTCTGGGACATCTGCCTAACATTAATGTTATCAGGGAATCAAGGAGCAGTGCAGGCGCAGTGTGCTTCAGGGAAAGGTACAGCCCTGGACAGCTGCCTGCCTGGGCTGCTGGCACAAATCAACCTAATATGCAGGATTGGAAGCAGGGATTGATTTCTGAATGTTAAAATGAAACCTTGAAGCACTACTGAGACCATCTTACTTTGACTGTTCAAGGGAAGGTGTACTTTTGGTGATTTGGCATCTTAATGTGAAATTGTCTTTTTAATCTGTGGCAGCTCAGTTTAACAGAACCAATCTGACAGCAGGAGAAGCAGCCACCGATAGAAAAGACATGTTTAATCTAGACACAAGACAGGAAGACATCAACTTTAGGTGTACTGTAGAAATAATGATTGCTGTAGCATAGCAATAAACCCAAGATAGGTGAAGAAGAGAGGTTGGGGTGCTTTGGGATGCCAAAGTCCCTGGCTTGCTGGCTGTCAGCCACTTTGGATAGTTAGCACACAAATTTCTGCTACCTTCTTTCTTCCACCCCTCCTCCCTCTTGTTATTTTAGGAATCTATTCTCAGCCTGCCAGCATGTACAATCTAAATTATTTATCCAGAGAAATGGGATCTCTGCATGACTGTGAAATGGGACTTTATTTGTTGCTTTTCATTTCGTTATGGTAAACAAAGTGACCCTGTCAATAAGAATTTGAAACAGGACTACTGACAGTCAAGACTTGAAATTATGGAAATTTAATTTCTATTTCTGATAAGAATAATATTTTAATTGGGGTTTATTGTCCCAGTAATGGTTTCAAAGCAAGTGTAAGAATCTGAAATGCAAACAAAATAAGAAAAAAATGGTTCTCATCCATATCCTAAGTAAATATCCATTTTTAAATATGAATCTGGCATATCATTATGACCACCGTCGGTAATATTCTGTAGATCACTCTTCGCGTGCTGAAACAGTTCTAATCTATCAAGTTGTGTTGTGGTTTTTGGCACCAAACTGGAAGCAGCACTTACTTGAAATTATCTGAGCTGTAGGGTAGGGCGTCCGTGTATCAGATCCGTTAGAACAGTACCAGCCCCAGATGCCTGTTGTTATGCTTCTCAAGTGATTCATGCACTACTGTATCAGCTTACCTTAAGAACCCATAACGATGATGTAATACTTTTTGCATTAAAGAATGTACATGGTCTGCAGAAGTGGTCGGGGAGGTAGAGTGTTAGAGTCCCAACCAAACTAATTAAAAAATGTAAGTCATTACACTGTCTCTGCTGGTTTGCCTTCTTTCCATACTGCATTTCTGGGTCAGCTGTTCTACAGGTAAGCAAGAAATATACACCAGGTGAACTATAGTTTACCTAAGAAAACATGACCAATGCAACAAGGCCACTCCATTATCATCCATACGATTTTCACAGATAAACTGTTTTAGGTACGGGCATAGTTCAAACACTGCCTGACTAAACTGCAGTGATGATCCCTAATTTCTTAAAAAACTCTTTTAAACTGTATATTCTATATCTGTGAAGATTCTCAGTCATCCAGTTCATTGTCAAGTTTGGAAAGTTCAGTTTAGCCAACTTTAAGGATTTATATTCCATTACTTTTCTTTCATGACCAATGTTAGATTCTTTAGTGAATAAAGATACAGCATTTTGTTTGATGTGCCGGACTACAGGGTCCTACCTTTACAACACGTATAAATCACTTCGCCTTGTCCATGATTCTTGCCGGTTCACCACTCATTTAACCTTTGATAAATGTTTACTAATACAGACTTGGAACCCTACCAGGAGCTCTGACCCCCTCATATTTCAACCACAATTTGGCTCTTTCAAAAATCACACAAATCTTCACTTTTGCCAGGTTTTCCTTTGTTTTAACTCAGCAGTTGTAAGGAAAAAATATTCTGCTGTAGCCTAAGATTTCCCACCAATCAACATATGCTGTTATATATAAAGAAAATTAACTTCACCTCATCACATGTTACTGTATGTCTGATCAGCGTACATCAGTTAGATTATTTTTGTGCATCAACCTTATGAATGATTTCAACTGTTATGGTTGGATTTGTTTGCCAGAGCACATTCTCATGCAATGCATGATGGGGGAAAATTGCCTATTTCCATTCTTCCACACGGAACCACTAAATAGCACATAAAATTGTGAAAACAGTCACCTGAGAGCTGTATCTCCGTATGAAATGAGTGTGACCCACAAATGCACAATGCCAGGTGGAGCAGCAAGACAGAGGAAACAAAGGCTTCTGTCAAAAACCTGCACTATCTCACCGCTGTTGTCTGTGAAATCTTTTCTTTGCTCGTGTGGGCATGTCAAGCTGCCTTGTCTTGTATCTGGGTGACATTAATGAAAGGTGAAAGGGGGAATAATCAAAGATCACAATATTTTACCCCCTGATAGAGATGCATATTTGTTCTCTGTTGGCAGGAGAGATTGCCTCAGCATTCAGCTCGACTCTGATCTGACATTAGGATTCAATGCAATATTCTTTCTCCCACTCACTCATCTCACTTCTCTCTATCATTCCCTTATAGCCTTTTACACCCCCACCTACCTCTGTCCACCTGGCCTGCTCTCTCTGACTGCAACTAAAGGGTAAATGTAGCTTAGGGGAAGTGCGCTACCTCAACTACAAGGTCTTGAGTCCCGCCATGTGACCTGGACCCCCAACATCTTGCTCTCGCTCCTCTACTTCTCCTTTTTGCCTTTACTATAGAGCACATCTCTTTATATTGGTGACCTCCTACAAAAGAGCCTGATGGAACAAATCTCTGGGAGCAAATGGCTTCACTGCCAAGCACAGCTCAGGCTCAAAAGTTCATGAGTTTTGCAGAATACCAATGTTGACAGTACATAGTGACAATAAAGGATTTTACTGTACACAAACCCATGTTTGGATAATGAAACAGAGAGCAACAAACATTGCAATTACAAATACTCTGACCTAATGACATTTTTAAGAGGTGACAAAAACAACACTGATTGTTGCGACTTTTTCTGGTATGTTTTCTCAGTGTTATAAAATC
Organism: Jordanella pulchra; assembly: GCA_034780135.1. Classification (NCBI taxonomy): domain Eukaryota; kingdom Metazoa; phylum Chordata; class Actinopteri; order Cyprinodontiformes; family Cyprinodontidae; genus Jordanella; species Jordanella pulchra. Next base: position 13,141 of record JAUZNJ010106095.1, on the reverse strand, counting down.
ATGTAAAAACAGAGCACCCATCTACATATAAAGTGCGGCTTATTTTCTGGTCTTCCCCATGCTCCATCCTGATACTAGTTTTTATATTAATCTTAAATGTTTCCATTAAAAAAAACAACTTCTGATGTACGATAAAATGTTGTGATGGAATAAGCTTAATAGTTTTGCTAACTTGAATTTTTCTAATAAAAAAACACGTTCAATTCCCACTTAGAAATAGACCTAATGAAAATTTAGCTGTTCAGTTATTTCCTAAGACAGCTGATGAAAGGACATCAAGTTGAGTAACATGATTTCACCAAACAAATTCTAAAAGCAACCAAGGTGATGAAACAATTTCAGCAGAAACTCTTAAAATGCCAGATATTTTTCTGAAAGGACATTAATAAGGTTGAGACGATTACCAGGATGTATGACTAACTCTTCGCTAAGTAAGCTGGGTGAAAAAAAAAACATTTGCTATCAAATGCATTGATCTGATGAGATTGGTTTTGGCATAATTAAAGACATTAGATAAAGCATAAATGAAAACATTAAGGAAATACTAAACATATGAGAAAGTGCCTCCTCGTAATTGATAATATAAGGAATAAAAAGATACAAAGATATTTGAAATGAGAAATATGTGCTGCTTTATGTACACATTTCTATTGATTATGCAAGAGGGGATCTTCAAACTATCTTAGAAACATGAACTACCAAGCTGAAGATAGTCTAATTTGAAGCTGTTTAGCCAGCAATTGCCCAACTCATGAGATGTCATATACATGATAGGAATCAAAAGCAGTATTATATTTTTACACTGAAAATGATCCATCTACCTCTTTTCCATTATGTGCCTTTCTATATACCACACATTTTTAGGTATTAAATGGCACATAATTTATGGCAGAATTTGTATGTTTGTGAGTTGAAATATAGTTTATATAGAGAATATTGCTTATTATGAACAATATTCAAAATAATCATTTACTGCAAAAACTATGAATAATGCTACACTGAGGTAGAGTCACACCAGGATTGTAGTTTCTCAGTCTGCAATTAGTTGGAAGTCATTTAACACCTTAAAAAAGGGCAGTTTGAATTATCTGAGTTTGCCTATGATTTTGTAAGATTAGCTTGTTCTTTTCAATACTCTTGTCGTCTTCCGCTTCATCTGGGACCGGGTCGAGGGGGCTGCAGTCTTACCAGAGACTCTCAGACTTCCCTTAACCAGGAAACCTCCTCTGGAGCCAAAGGCACTCCCTGGGCAACCAAGAGACATAGTCCCTCCAGCATGTCCTGGTACGTCCTACAGGCCTTCTTCCAGTGAGACGTTCTTGGAACATCTCCTGACAGAGGCGTCTAGGGGGCATCGGAAAAAGATATCCCAATCATTTCCGCTGACTCCTCTTGATGTGGAGAAGAAGTAGCTCTACTCTGAGTCTCTCCTGGATGGCAGAGGTCCTCACCATATCTCTAAGGGGGTGCTCAACCAGTCTACAGAGAAAGCTTATTTGTGCTACATCTTTTTCAATATTTGTCCTTTTCAATATTTTGTTGATATTTGCTGTTTTAAAGGCCAGTGGAAAACATCTGTTGGAAAAGATGAGTTTAATATTGAAATCAAATCAGGAGAATAACGTACAAAATGTTCTTAAAGAACGCTGTGTGTTTGTCTAAATAGCACATTTTAGAATTGGTTGGACCATGTGCTCTGTTTTTTTTTACTGAACCAAGAGGGTGGCTCACATGATCTAAAGTCAAGACACACTCACGACCTGCAACCGCATTTAACCGGGGGTTGCTTAAGGTAGTGCTCTGCTCACAATTAAAGGTTTATCTTACTGCCAAGTGATGTGTTTATGAGCTCTTTGAGATGTAGTATGTTAGAAGGTCCCAGCGGAGTAAGTGCTGAGATGTAAACATACAGTAACAAGCTTTAAAGCTCCTGTTTACACTGAGACATTCCCATGTACACCCACAGATCTTACTGAGATTCATTCATTTGGGCTGACCTGAAGCCAGGATTTGGTGAAAATAGCTGCCCACCTCCAAAGAAATTGTTCAATATCCTTGAAACCCAGAAGAAGGAGAAAACAAATCTTTATTTGTCAGCAGCTAGGTGCTGGCCTTGCAAATTATACATGTGCACAGCTTCTATTGATTCCCTTTTGTTTTTCTCTGTCTGATAACACATTGTTAGAGAAAAGTTGGTTCAGTGGACTCTCACAAATTGTTTTGTAAACACAGAGGGAAAAGGGAGCAGCACAGAAGCCCTCACATGTACTGAAATAAGTATTGTCAGGTCTGTAATTCTCTGTTTTCCTTTTTTTCCAGTTTGTTCATATTGCATTTTAGAAATGCCAAAGGAAATCTGTAATTTCTTTAAGATTAAATGAAAATACTTAATTACATGCAATTTTGGTGTTGTTTTTCTGCACAGAAAATCAGTTACACTTTAATGTTTATCCAAAGGTGCCATGGAGCATTTCCAATATCATGTTTGCTGATTACTGCTTCAACAGCTGTGACAAAGAACAACAGTTCCTGGAACAATATGTATTTTAAAATTATTTCTCCTGGGTTGTTGCAGCTCTTTTTATTTTGACCTCTGCGCTGCCTCACGGTCTGTCGGTTCCTGAGCTAAATTCGAATTGTATCTCTAAACGCTGTGCAAGTGCTGCACAACTTGCACAAATTAGCTGCAAAAGAAGAGTGTGTGTGTGTGTGTGTGTGTGTGCGCGCGTGTGTGTGCGCACGCCTGTGTGTGTGTGTGGTGTTGTTAGAGGGAAGGCTCACTGGAAGCACTATCCTGCTTATCGGAACAGTATAAACGTGGACAGAATGATTTGGTGCCTTAACTATAGGCATCCACCCTCACCGAGATTCACTATTTCCTCAACTTTTCTCATAAAGCTTTTTTTTTTTTTTTTTTTTTTTTTTTTTTTTTACAAGTAGTCTAAAGGATAAGCTGAACCAGAGGCTGTATGAGAGCAGATGGAAGAAATGTGTCACTTTAAATGAATTTGTTTCAAGAGTTATTAACCAAAGTCCTTTTTCCCCCCCATTTATTCTTATTGCCAGAAATGATAGAAAAAAAGAGCCTGGATGGAGTTTTACTACTTCCCAGCTTCAGACCTACAAGGGGACCCAGCAGTGTGTGGTCCCAAGGTTCTTTATTAGATAGCTGGCTTGACGTTCGGAAGGAGTAATTGGCCTGGATAGGGTTTCGGCAGGCTTAGCCACCCTGCTGGCACAACAAGCATTTCTGTCCCTATCCCAGAGTTGCTGCTCCGCTTGTCAGGAGCATAGCCAACTCAGCTACCGTCCTCTTTAAAGCCCACTGAGAAACTCTGGATGGTAACAGCCGTTGTCCCAGGGGGAGCTGGGGGATTCAGGGGCCCCTGGTCATTAGTGAGAACTTGTCTGTTGGGACAAACTGTGCCTTAAACAGCAGAGATAACTACATCAACCCTTGTCTTGTCATACTTCCACCTATGCGCACCTGTTTTCTTGCCAAGAAGGATCAAATAATCTTGGCCTAAGTGCCTCATATAAACAAAGACCTTTCTATTGTGATGGGTATGAAAAAGTAACCCAGGAAGAAACTCGGTTTGAACTGTTGTGTAGAAGACAAGATAATGATTATTTTAATTAATGGGTTGATGGTTAAGGTTTTATAATAAAGTCTCAACTACTTTTTCTGAAATACCACCCTTGCAAAAGTGATAACATGGTTTGCCAGTTTAACAATAGGTTTGTGAAGAACTTAAAAGTAGATTTAGCTTATAAACCTGTATCCTAGCATTTGAACATCTAATATTTAACTGTTCAGATAAGAGGATAAAAATGAAGAGTTTGGGACAGCAGTAATTTTTTTTTCCAGTCAGGACATAAAATCCTATTAAGAATTTATAGGAAGGAGGATGGAGTTTGTGGCAAAGGTTTGACTTCTACCTGGACAATGAGACAAAAACTAGTTATACATGAACACAAAGAGACCAGAGATGTAACACTAAAAACTGGCTTATGGTCTTGCTGTGAAAGGTGGTTCTGTATTTGCTTTAAGATTAGATGCAAATTTTTAATTTTAAAACATTTTTCATCCTTTCTATTTCAGATTTATTCCCAACTTAAAGTATGCGTATCACATAAGGTTGCAATAAACATAATAAATCTGGTATTACTGTAACAAAATGGTAAAATGTTTAATAATTTTGCACAGCACTCTTCCCATTTCTGTCACATAGACTGAAAATAATTAAGAGATGGAGTCACAGCTACATTTACAGAGTTTATGCATCAGGTTTAATATTTGGTGTTCAACTCAAGATAGATATTTTTTAAGGTTTAAATCTAATGAAACCTTGCAACTTTCAATATTTATTTGAAGGCACTTCCACATCTGCCTAGTTTTGCAGCACATTCAATGATCATTTTCTGCATTTTGCTTAAATATTTTCTACATTTTGTGCTTGTGTGTTAGTGTGTTCTGAGCACGCAGCGGTGTGATCTGATATATGAGTCAATGACTTTTGGTGTGTGCCCATGTATGAGTACCTTCTGAGTGAAGAAAACCCATCTGTGATGCAGTATGTGAACATCTGGAGGGGCCCCAGCATCATGTAGCTGCAAACCACTGGCACAGCCTATGACATTTAATGTTTGCTGAATATTATTACTCACAGCACAGTAGGCATAATACATAAATCGTGATTACTTTTTGTGGATTAAGTATGAATCCGGCTTAATTCACTATATTCCCTTTGCAGAACTGTTGCAGTTAGTATTAGATATCATAAAGACAAGTGCCAAAAAAACTCTAGTCTTAACCTTAAAACAAAAAAGGTTCTGCTGATATGCCTGCTTTTTAGGTAGGGAAAACCTCCTTTGTCTATTTTTGATTTGCGAGGTTATTATGTGATTGTCAACAAACGCTAACATGCAGCAGGTGATGAAGGTGCTGCAAAAGCCCAAACATGCTTCAAGCACATTAATGATGCAAACTCCAAAAAAAACTACACAACAAATGCAGGAGAAAAAGAACCACTAAAGAATAAAAAAAAAATGGTCAATACCAGAAAATAAACAGAGAGAAAAGGAAAAGGGTTACAAATACCAAAAAACAGCAAGTTAAAGAAGAGCTGTGCACTCGCGTTACAAAACCATAGTGTAGTAGATCCCAATGGAGATGATATGTTCTCAAGTTGCACCACAAAACCTAGAATATGCTTCTGTTTTATCTTTTAATTTATATTTTAAATATATTCTTAAAGATTTGAGCAGCCTGTTTAAACAAGGCATGAGGAAAAATGTACCTTTTCCTTCTTAGGAAGGAAGTCTGAAAACCTACTTGGCAATAAACCTGATTCTGATTCTGATTCTGATTCTGATTAGGTCTGACTTTATTTGGGACATCAGGTTAATGTCCTTAATGAGAATCTGGTCCCTTCTGGCTTATGGCCTCATCTTCACAGATTCCAAATGAGAGGCACATCCAATTATTTTTTTGTTTGTTATTTTTTCAATAAGTGAGCATGTCACAGGTGATCTACAAAGATTGCAGCTTAAATAAAAAGGCGTACAAAGCGATCTGGCTCTCTCCATTAAAACCAGCGGATTGGGTTACTTATTTGTAGTTTTAGAGTGGCCTTAAAACAAGAGGTTTAGAGCCAGTAAAATTGATGTAATAATGATAGTTTTTTTAGAAAAACTATTATAAAAATGCCAAAAATGTTTGGGCACCTTTTTGCCTATCTCAAAGTACTATGAACAAAAGTGAAAGAAAACATAATTGATTTGTGTATTTGTGCTTTATGTAATCAAAGAAGCAATAAATCACTATTTTGAAGAGATGCCCCCATCACATAATGCGTCTTGAGGGGTTCTTTTGATATTCTGTTTTAGTTTGTTCTTTGTTTTTTTGCATTATTTAAGTTCAGTCCTTTTTATTCGATTTGGTTTAATTTTATAAGGTTTGTCTGCTGTTGCCTTTACACTGGTTCATCCAGGGAAGAAAATGAGTCATTCTCATTTTGTACTTTTTTCCAGCCTGTTTACCATTTCTGCTAATACTAATGCTAACAAGCATTTTCCTTACATGTTCAACAGAAAAGCGACAACCTCCACGAGGATTTCTAGCCCCATTGGTTCCTTAGATGCTATTAAACGCTATTGATGGTTAAATTTTTTATTAATCTTTTTGATGAAATACTCATATCTATGACCTTTAAACTATTCATAAATGCTGATAAGTGTGCAACATTTGTTGAACTGGCCAAGAACCACTGATTGATTATTGATTACTGTGCATGACGTTTCATTATGGATTACAGTTCTGTTGAAGGGCTTACATTTACTTATTCTTATAAATGCCATATTAAATTATACTAAACGTTCCTAATATTTATTTGCACTATTTTCATTATGGTGAGGAGATTAAACAGCAAACAGCCACATTGAATTTTAAAAACAAGATGTGAATGTGTGAAATTTAATTTAGATTAAATGCTTCTATATTCCCCACTTGAAGATTGTTATATACAGCATTACCTATTATGTTAAATTTCCTTTAGCAGTTAAAAGAGATACAAAATTGATTTTGCATCCATCTAAATTCTAACAGCATAGTTATCACTGTAGATATGAAAACTCTTTTAGCATATATGTAAGTAATTTAGGTTTTGCTGGTTTTCTTTAACTAACATGATTCTTGATAGAAATTGAGAAAACTTAAAGAAGATGATTATTATGCTGTTTTTATCCTTGCCTAAACCAGATGACAGCTGAAAACAAAAGGTTGTATGGCCTAACAAGACAAAGACAGAGCGGTTTGGTTTGACTGACAAAAAAAAGATTTAGATAGGACAAATTAAAACCTTCAGACCTGAAGGTCCTAAGGTGAAACTTTCAGAGGGTTTATTTAATACAAGTGGCACTGAATCATTGTAAGTGAATAATAAAGATTGTGGACAAAATCCAAATTATTGAGATTAATCTATAAATACAACTGAAAGGTGGGAAGTTGACACAATTGACTATGCTGACATAGTAACGATGCAAAACACATATCAACTCTATCCTTGGAATAAGTAAAGCAGGTAGATGTTATGTTTCTGTATTGACTGCTGGTAACCTGGATTGTTACCCCATAAAAATGTAAAGAATTGCTTGAAAGTTAAGCTCACGTCAATAAACCTACCAATTTCAATCTGCCCAAATAATTCTGAATGTAAGAATTATAATAAATCCTGCCTAAAAATCCAAGAAAATTTCAAACATCTAAAAACAATGGAGTCAAGTTGAGGTCTGCTAAACAATATTTAACCAAATGAAAACTATATATTTCTGTTCTTGTATCATTTTGACAGTTTAAATTCTAAACTAGGCATACATTTTTTAAATACGTTTAATTGGCAGATGAATCTGTATTTTACCCAGCTAATGTATGCATTATTAAAAAACTCCCTAAAGAAGTGTACGTCGCCTTCTTAATCAAACTATACATTGGTCAATCAACCAATTGTCAATCTGTCACAATCAAACAACTGAATGAACAGCATGATAGGAAAAATCCACTGGAATTCAAGAGTTATATCTGCCAGAGGTATTTAATGCTTCTGTTAAATTCACACCCTAGACCTTAAGTAATAAACTGCTGCATGGAGCTCTGCACTTGTGCCCAAGAGAGAGCATTTACTTCTCTCTTTCTCTCTCTCTCTATGTGCACTTTCCTCTGTTGGCTTTGCATGCATTGTTAAATGGGACTGATGGAAGCACCCTGTCCATTACTCACTGCATTGCCTGGCTAATTTCTGTGCTCTTACAAGTACAATGATGTCAAGCAGGAGCGTAGGGCTTACCTTGGCGTCCCCTGAGACCATTAATCCTTCGGCTGGTGTCGTCTCTGCCTGTGCTGCCTCACCTGGTTCACAGCCCCAAAGGGTAAATGGCTGTTTCCAGCCCTTTTTGCAGTCTATCTCTTTATTAAGGTTTCGAATCAGCTCTCTTTACCAACAAAATCTTTCGGGGCAAATATACATACTTCCTACAAGCTGGACTGAAAGATCTGTACGATATTTCCTTACCTTTGTGCACATGTTTAGGGCCGGGAGGCAGGTTTAGTTGCGCATTAATAGTCCAAATGAGAATTTGAAAAACAAAGGTCATGTAGTGTTTTAGACTTACGAGGAATTTGTTCAGGTGATAAACTGCTACACACAGACAACCAAACATACATCTGACAGTACTAATTAGGATAGTCAAAAAACACACTAGTTTAACTTTAATTGACATTTCATGAATTGGTGTATTTCCCAAAGGTTTTGAGCTGATTTAGCACTGGTAAAATTACTCTGAAAATATTATTTATATTTTTATAATTGTTAGATAAGTTCAAAGTGGTAATACCATCAACATACATATTAAAAAGAACTCTTGGATCAAAGACTTAAGAAGGTTCATTCAGTGATTATTGACATTTTACTGCACACCCACATTTTGAAGGCAGTTTGTTAGATTGTTGACTGCTGAAATGTTCCTCATTGATCTCTGAGCACTGCAGCGAGCAAAGGCCCGCTGTTCAAAATCTTTTGTGTTTGGATAAAAATGTCATGCAAATGGATTTTTGAATGCAGGCATGTTATTTCCAAGCTTTTACCGTAGATAACATTGTGTCAGTTGTGAGGTTTGAAGACTATTTTGCTTAAAATAACTTGTCAATGTTACAGGCAGAACATGCAGTTGTTATCAACAACAGGTAGAAACATCCACCAAGCAGCTCTACGATCATTTTAGCTGTGTTCTATAAGCTATCTCATCATCAAAAGGTAGACTCTCTAGCTGACATGGAGCTGTGTGCTGTGTTTTCAACCAAAGTGCTTTTATATGGCTGTTGCAATGTTTTTTTCTTTGTTTTTGTTTTGCATATGCCGTTATGCATGTTTTATAAGGCAAAAATCATTCATTTACGTAAATCTATGCAAAGGACTAAAACATCAGATCGATAGCTTTGTTGTTACATGCCACAATGATCAAAGGAGGGAGGCAAGACTCCAAATGAGTTTATTATTAAAATATAAGAGACGAGCTTCCTTGTTGCCCTACACATCTTGATTGATCTTGTTTCTGTTTCCATAATGGGGCTTGTCTGTGCTCAGGCAGCAATATTTGGTAATTTGCATCGCCCAGATCAGTTGATCATCTGCTAAGCTTTCCTTTGCATAAACTGCAAAGCCACTCCTGATAGTAAGACTTTGTCAATATGACATGCTTCATTCTCAATAAAAATGGTTAAATAGGTCACTTAAACATTAATCGAAACCAGGACTTTACTCTTTAGCTTCTAATGAGCCTAAAATCATTGTAATTAACAAATCAATATTCAAAATGTTCTTCTTTCTATGTGACTTTCACAAAAAACAAAATGCAGATTAAACATAACATAAAACTGTGATATTTTGTAATGTATATGCTATTTTAACTATTTTTCCAACCTTTTTTCATCCACGGCTGCAAATAAGGTTTATGGAAAGTATTCAGAGCTGTTCAGGTCTATATATATATAACATATATAATGGTCTGACCAAAACAGTCACATACAGTAATGGAAACATAAGTACATATTGAATTAAATTCCATACAAATATAAAGACAGAAACCATAAATTCCACATAAGCTGCCAGGAGCAGACTTCAGATTTTAATTCTCAGCTCTTTGTCTTGCCTTCTGCCCATCAGTCAAGGCTCTGATACCCATACAGGTAACAAATAAAAACAAATTCTAGCATAATTAAAACAGCAATCTATTTTAAAACTGTGCGGTGTCACTATGTAATCACCCTAAATAATCACAGGGTTAAACTGTGATTGACTAACAGAGCAATGGATACATATTTTAAGCTGTTAAATATGTGTAGTTGAGTTTATCACGCAAGGCAGTTGCGAAAAAGAATCAAATAAGAGACTGTTCTTTTGAGCAAATTACAACAAATGATATGAAGAGATTTTAAAGTCTGTATGAATGTTGCCAGAAATGTAGTTGAACTCATTGTTATGATTTAAAGGAACAGTGGCTGCACCATATGGTCAGATATAAAGAGGAGAACGGGGGTCAAAATGCATAAATTGATCAATATCTTTAGGAAGACTTGGTTGCAGTAGACAGAGCAGTAGTGAGGCCCACACCATAAGCTGAAGGTCTCGATGCCCAAAAACCAAAGACATGAATTGACCCAAAAGCACAAAAAAAGTCATCTAGAGATTACTGAAGATCAGCTGAAGATCAGCTGAAGTAGCATGGTCATTTGGGACTAGAAAATCTGAAATGTGTCAAAAGCAAAATATATCAGATCAAGTATTGGGAAATCATGGGAAACAATGCTATGCTTTCGGCAAAAAAGCTGAAGCCTGGATTCAAGTGGAGATCAAAATTATACCTTAATCTCCTCTTGGTTTCAGTGGAAGTCCTGGAAGGTAACTGGAAATCATAACCGACTGACCAACTCAGGTAAACATCTCTGGAAAGATTTGAAATGTAGTTGCAGCCCAAAAATACCCGTAGGCCTTTCAATATAAGGAATAGTCAAAGATCCTGTAGAAACACTGAACAGGAACTGCCAGTATTTTGAATAGGGTTTTCAAAAGGTTACAAAAGCAAAATTGTTTTCAGGACTTGTCATCATGAGGTTAAATAATCTTGTGACTGCAGAAGTCACTACAAGTGACATTTTGTGTTGAATATAGAGAGAATGATTTTCAGTTATAAGAGTTTTGTTTCACTGAAGAAGAGTAGGACACACTGTAAATCTTACAAATGTAAAACAGAGAATGCATTAAAATTTAAACAGAAAAGAAGATTTTGGAAATAAATCCTTTCCGACCTCTTCATGCAGTTAGCCGTGGTGTGATTCTAAACAAGCAGACAGTCTTATTTGAAAGAAGCCTTTTTGGATAAATGTTTTGCATTATAATTCCACACTGACTGATGAAAAACTATGATTTTATACATCCAAAATTAAATGAAAATTGGTGTTGTGCCCTGCTGAGTTCAAACCCACAATAAATAACCATGCTGATCATGTCATTGTTTTAATGACATTATGTGATTCAACAGGCTTGCAAAACAATTTATACACAAATCTGATGAGTAAAGCTTCACTCTGCTTTTACCAGAATTGTTCTCTCTCACCTCCCACCCCCAGCTGCTTTATTTTGTTCTCAAGTTGTTCTGCTGCTATTTTGGGATGAAGAAAGACATCTTCATCTGGCTCTGAATTGTGTTTGGCATGGTGGAAGCCGTTCGGTTAGCAGCAGAACGAAGATGCTGGACTGTAGATTACCTTTCCAATTTCAAGAGAGAACTCGGCTTATAATGATCCAGGATGTTCCCGGGAAAGGTCAGCTGAAATTGCAACAAGCGTAATTAGTAGCTTATCAATAATGCATCCGAGGGTTGAACGGGTGTGCAGTCTCAGTCTGCGTGTGTGGATATGTGTGAATGCGGCTGCTTGCCCCACTCGGTGTCTGAGAGTGTATGTGCACATAAACACCTCCATTTGAGAATGACCAGCAGGAGCTCTGTTTTGTGACATTCATTAGCATAAAAAACACCTATAGTGCCCTCAGGGGAGCTGCTAGAACCATTTACATGCAGATCCCCACGAGCAAACTATACACTGTCCTGCTATGTAGACCTAACTAAGTGGCAGTACGGATGGAAAACTTCAAGAGATACATCGATCACTAAGTCAATTACTATTGATCACTGTGTCAAAGGTAGGGGCTGAAGATGGGTGGCCGGAAGCATGTGAGATAAGGGTACATTCTGCATTAAGCAGGCGATAAAAATATTGGAGCATTATGCAGAATCAGTATCAGCTTCCATGCAATCACCAGCTAATTATCTCGTAGTGGCATACGTCCCCTCAAGCACTGTCTGAGTCTGAACACACTCTATATCACATGGCTAACGTTAAACACGTCCTGTCATAGAGCAACAGTAGAGTTTAAGATACCTCTAAAACTTTGCAAAGGCATCTGAAAAATGTCTTCTAACTACACGGTTAAAGATTCACAGCAATATAACCACCGATTGGATGAATGAGAAAAGTTAATAATAAAGTCAGCTTTACATCTGGATTTCTTTTGTGTTTGCCATTTTTTAACATTACACATTTTTTTCTGTTTAACTTAAACATACAAGAAAATTTGAATATTTTATTCTGTTAATCTATTTGTTATTCAGTGAACTAATCTATTCATATTTTGTAATATTTTTAAATATGCCAGAGTTTAATATTGTTTGAAAATAAATTGTTCATTCAGTCAATGTTTAATAGAAGTTACATAAAGTATTAACATTTTATGATATATATATATAATATATGATATCTTTAATTTAGCATAGCCCCTTATGTTATGGAAATACCCTCTTAATAAAGGAGAAAAAAAGTGTAATAAGAAATGGCTATTTATAAATTAACTGTTAGTTGCTTAATAATATTACTCAACTTTAGATCAATTCAGTAATATCTTGCTATATTTTGCATGTAGCCCAGCAGTTTCAATTTTGGTCTCCTTGCAGCAAAGAGCTTTCTGTGAAATGTTTGCTTTGCCCCTTACTTGGCTTGTGCCAAACTACACACATGAATTCATTGGACAGGTGGACTTTATTGAATTTTATGGAGGAATTTCAGGTAGAAGATGTCATATTTCAAATATCCTTTTTGTGGAAAAAAATTATCTAGGCTACGCAGTTAGCTTGGACCAAGTAGGTCCAGGTTTTAATCTCGACTCCAGTCCTGCATAAGATTTACACGTTTTCTTGATGCATACATTGGTTTTCTTTAGATCTTTTGGTGGCTTGCTTCAACAGTCCAAACTAATTAATATTACGGTACCTAGTCCTTTTTGGATTCTCCTTATTTTTGAGTGTGTATCTCCATGGTTGTTCGTCCTGTGTGTTGCCGTGTGATTGAGGGACAAACTGTTTACTATCCCATCATTCACCCTTTGATCGCTGAAATTAGGCACCTGCCCAAAAGGATAAAGTGGATTCAGAAAACTGCTGAATAGATAACATAGAACCATAAATCATTTTCCTGCCACTCCAAAAATAATACACTACCTTATGTTGCTCTGTCACATAGAATATATATATA
>JAUZNJ010106084.1:10579-20615 GCA_034780135.1 Jordanella pulchra | reverse complement strand
AACCGCTCCAGGTACCCTCCGAATCAGAACCATTGGTTTCCCCGTCATTCTCTCTGACTAACCGAACCTTCTGCTTACAGAAGATCTGTAATTCCCTTGGATCCGAACCGGAACCAGAACCTGGAACCTGTGTTTATTTATTGTCTAAATAAACTGTTGAACTTTTTCCCCTGTGATCCGTGTGGTGTTCTGCATGTGGGTTAGAGCCCTTAAACCCACCATGACACCTAAGAAGTTTAACTACAGTTGTCTAATAAATGCTCTCTAGAAATTTGTAGAAGTTGGTGCAGATGTGTTTTTGCAGATAAATTGTTTTACAAAGAAATATTTACCAAAATCTACCAAACACATAATTTGTTTTACAGATCTTCTTTTAATTTTTTTTTTTTGCTTTATTACTGCATATTTATATTTGAGCAGCAATTATTAGCTTTACCTGGATAGAAGAAGAGTCATGGCAGCATAAAATGCTTACAAATAAAGAATAGTGACAAAAGAATAGGAAGCCAGAGAGAAAAAAAAAATCATTGATTGTTAAGACTGTCCTCATAGTCGGGCTACCATAGTTTACCGCTAAGTCTAATATGTGTGCAACAACATTCAACTCCAGCCGAGTTCTCGATTTAGGATTTCTAGGTTGAGATCTAAAAGTAGTTTTTACTGCCATTGCCACTAGATGTTACTAAAGAGGCATATTCCCTGAAGTGAAGTCAGGGCTTCATGTGTAGATTGACATTTCCTGTCTGTTCTGTTTAAGCTGCATCTGTGGCTCTAAAGAATGAGTCTTCCTGTCCCCCACCTTACCCACTTTCTCCCACCCCCTTTCTGCAGCTCCACCTATTTCCCTGTCAGGTGCTTCCTGACTGATGATCTATCCTGTTTCTCTATTGTTTGAAAATCCACAGTCTCTCTCATTCCAGTCACTTTTGTCCATCCTGTCATCGAGCTTTCCTCTTCCTGGCTTAGCTCACTTGATTTCTTCACCCATTTCTGTAGACAGCTTGTTGTATTTTATTTACAGTCCACCGGTGTCAGTCCATGACTCAACACAGCACAACACACAGGAAATGAGCTAGAAAATAATGATAGACGGGGAAAGATGCCACGAACTTACATAACTACATTGTATAATCTGCCCCCAAATGACCCACTGTCTGTCAATGTATCCATACCTCTATGACGTCTTCACATTACTGTATATCAACAGACTTATTAGTGTAGTAACATTATATTTCACTTGATTTTTGATTTGAAAGACAAATTGTTTGTAATTGTGAATTGAAAAGAAAATCATACATGTTTTTTTTTTCAATTACACATACAAATCTGAAAAGTTTGGCAGACATTTGCATTCAGAAAATTGAAAAAGAACGCTGAAATCCTTAAAGCAGTAGAGCAATGAAAGCATTAATTCATCAGATGGTTGCCGCTTCTATGGAAGAGATGCAGAGATCCAGAGCTCAGCTGGAACATTCTGTTGAGAGGCAAAATATTATTTCGTAATTCATAATTTTGAGATTAATTGAAAATTCACAAGACAAAAACATTTATAAGCGTCCTCTTTAAAGTTTTCTCTGAGCCTTATAGAAGAAATAGCATTTGTGGAAGGTGCTCTGGTTCTCAAAAATGAAATTCAAATTAAACTCTCTGTCCTATATGTAAAGCACTAAGCATATAAAAACCCATGAATGCACAGAGATTATATGCATACCACGTAGAAAAGAGTTCAGGTTAGGTTTTAAACCCAGGACCTAGCTGCCTGCATTCAGTGCTAACAACATGAATATATTGTGACTTCCACATTTAGTAAATACCTGTATTCACAGTCTTTCAAAACATTCCTGGAACCAGATGATGCTCCAGAACCTCACCAAACTGTAATAATTTATTGCCATTCACAATCCGCACCTTCACTGAAAATTTCAGCAAAATCCTACCATAGCTTTTTTAGTTATTTTGAAAACCGGCAAAACAATGCTGATGAAAACATACCATTGGTGAAGATAAAAAAAGGAACAGATTGACTGCATGATTAATCAACTGAATCAAATTACTGAAGTTGTAATGGAATTATAATTGATATTTTTCAGTACACAGATGTTCATGTTCCCTTTTTCCATATCATTCACTCCATATGACTAATATTACATTTAAATCCAGTTGACTCAATTTTCATGAAAAACACTTTTGACATAGCTTTTTTAAATGTTCTTGTTTTCATCCAGAGATGTTGCTAACAAAATTAACTCTTTTAATCCATGTGAAAATTGATGTTTGATCTTTGAGCTTTGAGGAGACTGTTGAGAACAAAAGGGGGATTCCTAATGGTTTCAAAAGGCCTAGAGTCATTTTGTTTGCCTTTGGGAACCTTACACTTTGTTTCTTGGTTATAACCAAAGCAAAAGAATCTGGAAAACATGACATTGGATAAAACATCTCAACATCTACAAAAATATGGTAAGTCAAAATGTGGCAGGGATGACGGAGAAAATTATGAAACCTGTTGTGCTATACTTTAAACTCAACATCAACAGAAACTGGTTCATTTGAGTAATAAAACACACAAACTTAAAGCTGGGGTCTGTGAGGGTTAAGTTCAACAGAAGTACTCAGCTTTTAATACAAAGTAATAGAAAATAAACACTTCAGAAGTACAAAGGATGAAGTCAGTGAACCTGCTCCTGAGGTCAAAAATCAGCTGCTCACCTTCATCTAAAGGAGAATTAGGATTCTGTTAGGGAAAGCATACAAATTTTTGCAATGCAAAATGAGGGAGAATGGAGGAAGCATTTATTCTGAATAAGAGAGAAAGACATCTCAAATCTATATCCAACAGAGCTTTGGGGTATTATTTCTCCTCTCCAGGAAGTTTTGCAAGTTTACTTTAAAATATGTGAGCACATCAAACCTTTGTTGGAAAAGTAAACAGCTCACCGACAACAGAAAGACGAGGTGGTACAGTGACAAGCTAAATATTGCTAGGACATTTTATTTTAGTAGTTAAAACTCATATCTTATATTCGTTAGACACAAAGTGTTATACTTCAAGTGTTAATTTTAAGTTTTATGATTATAGCTTAGAGTTAATTACTACATAACTGTAAGGCTTTTGAAATATGAATATTTCATAAGACCACTGAAAGAGGATTTTTAATATAAACATTTATAAACATTTATAATATAAACATTTTGAAAAGTATTCACTCAAAACTTTATTTGACCTCATTTTGCATGAAGTATTGTATGAAGTGGGATATGGCAGGGAGGCGAGCACCAACTGGTTCTGTGGAGGCATTGATGGAGCCCGGGTTGATTAAAAAATGGCTGTCAGCTTTGCTAGCTAAGCTGTTGCATCATGTGTTTCATCTTCATCTTAATAATAATCCATATATCCTTTGAGGCATTTAGGTCAAGCCAGTTCCTGACCATAAAGCAGTGTTTTAATGGTATTTAAAGCAGCTTTCAGTATTTTTGGCAGTATTGGAAAGACAAATTAGTATCTCAACAAACCTTTTTAGCAAAAGGAAACCTACGCTGCTCTTAAAGCATTATGAAAGGAGGCGCAGTAGACAACATCCATCAGTAGACATGCGTCTCCAAATCATCGACAGTAGAAAAGTCAAACTGGACCTACACTTAATTCTGTGCTTCTTTACTCTTCTTCCAGAATCTGGGATCTTGATCAACAATAAAAATGATAAATTTATCCTCTTCTGCAAAGTGTACTTTGAACAGTAGTCTGACTTGTGTCTCTCTAACTCAGGGTAGATGCTTCTGACAATTTTAATAGTGCATTACTGGCTAAACATAAAGGCCCTTGGATATTATTGTGTGTTGTATTTCTTGAAGCTCTGACTCCGGCTACATTTCCTGTAAAACGTTTTTTTTTTCATAATCATTTCAAAAATGTGGTTCTCCCAGCAACAGAGATAATGTGCGCTGATCTTCCCTTCATCTATGACTTGTACAGTCAAGAGTCAAGAAACTGCCAGCTGACATACCTACAGACCCCACACACCCTGAACATAATCTGTTCAAACTTCTACGTATGAACATTTTCTTAAGTGTTTTTAACTTATATTTAAACATCTAAGCATTTAAAACTGAAATGGAATTCCTTCATTTTATGCACTAAATTGGCCAAAGAAGCTGACATGCATTTTTTCATAGCATTTTTACATCCAACTCTTTATTTATTATGCCTGTATGCAGCACCCCATGACAGGCTGCGTTCTTTGGATTACATTCATTGTTGAGGCATTGTTGAGGCTGTCAGTCATACTTGTTCAGCAGTTGGTTGCATGAATGTGTAGACATTGACATTTATTTATTTTTGTATTCAATGAGATAGTTGTTTTTAAGACTCCACTGTCTGCTAGAACTGGAATGATAACTATTTTTAATGTTAATATATAGAGAACAAATCCACCCCTCTCTGGTATCATAATGGCTTTAAACATTTTGTTTAAATTTCCCAGTTGGGTGCCATCTGCCCCCTGCCAGACTTTTATCTCTGCTTGATGTTTTGACTTCAGAAGCTACTTATACATTTAGTTTGAGTGCCAAACACAGATACAGGTCCCACAAAGCAAACAAACAAAGCACAAACTGGCCACACATAAAAGACTTTAAAGCACTGGTAGAAATTTTAATTATGAGTGTAATTAATATTAACAGTAAAAAGAAAATATCTGAACACAAATGTCTTCAAGCAACATAAAGATTAAGCAACAATCCTCTCACGTTCACACCTAGTATCATTTATCCAAATAACTTTCCTGTGTGCTCAAAGAAAAATGTTGGGGAGACCAGGTTGAAGTCTGTGGATTTGCCTGTCTCAGAATCAGAAGCCCACATAAGGGCAGGCTTTGGTAGGTATGCTTTTATTGTATTTTTATTGCAAGGTGTTCAGCAATGATGAAGGATGCAGGCTAGGTCCTTAAAAATATCAACTTCTTTAAAGATAAATAAAGATTAGATTTACCCTTTTTAAAAAGATAAGATTTTTTTATAGCTAGAAAATGTTGGAAGAGTTCTCAGTTCTGAAGGCAAAAATAAATTAAGCAAACTAAAATGGCAAAGTGGTTTCAAGTAAAAATAAAAAATCAGTCATGACGGTTTGTAAATAAAAAAAAAAAATTACTCAACAGTCAATGCTGGAAAAATGAGTAGGCATGTGTTTTTTGTCACACAGCTTAATCTTTTCCAAGTTTTATGAAGGATGTAGAAAAAGGTTCCATTCTCATCTAATTCTATATTGTATCAGAATGCAATACGTACAGATGTCTTGACTTTAATTTACAAAATAACTTCACCTGAAATAATTGTGTTTACCCCTTACCTACAAGAACTAATTTGTATATGTCTATGAAAAAAGACCAAACTTTATTGGCCTTATTCACTGCCCAGTTATAGGGGTGTCTCTCTCTTGTTTAAGGCTGCACTGGTGGGGCCCTCAAACTGTAGTTTGATGGCCTGTTTGAGATTAAGGTGTGGGTCTGTAGTGACCATCAGATCATCTGTCAAGGCACTGCGAGGTGAGGTTGGGGAAAAACTGTAACAAACAGGTGATAACATATTCTGAGTTTGGGAATCCCAAGCTCCTGCTTGAGATGAGCTCTGTAGTCTGTATGGGTAATCCAATGAAGGAATCTCTCTGTTCTTGGCACTGACGGGGCTGTCCTGGTTAGGCATTATACCAAGAGAAACCATGACTGAGTTCCATTTACCACCTGAAGCCTTTTCCGCTTTAATCAAGTTTGAGCCTAGTTTATTCTTTTGGTCATGGTACTCAAGCCCAGAGGATAAACCTTTCTGAGGTGGTTCAAAGTTGTGTACCATAGCTGTAACTGTGCAAACAGTAGGAGGAGGTAGGCATTTTAGATGCCTTTGACTACTTCCATGAAGGCTTCCCATGCCTGAGCTCCCAGGTGGAGGGAGGGTGGAGGGTCGACTCCGGCTGCGTGGCAGTGAATGCTGTTGGATCTGCTGGATAAAACTGAGGCTGTCAGCTGGCACTGTCTGCACTGTAGCAAGTGAGTGGCAGGTAGATGAGGTCTGGGAACTTTGCATGGAGTGGAATCGGTCCCCGGTGGAGCTAGGAGAAGACACTGAAGAGGAAGAGGTTGTGGCTGTCACTACCACTCCATTACTCTGGCCAATTCCACACGAGAGTACCTTGTTGGGTTTCAAAGGGGATACAGTATTAGAATTAGGCAAAAGGCCGATGTATGGCTTAGCTCCATAACTCTCTAAGAGCCGTACAACTGTAACATGTCCATGTTTTCCAGCCACTTTGACTGGACTGCGTCCGTATCTATCTATATGATTGGGATTTGCACCATTTTCCAGAAGCATTTTCACAATGTTAAAATGTCCTTCTTGAGCTGCAATGCTCAGAGCTGTTGCTCTCTGATGGCAAGCCAGGTCTATAATTACAGTATTTGTTGCCAGGAGACGATGTCCTACTTTTTCATGTCCTGTCCAGGCCACAGAATGCAGTGGTGGTCTCCCTTCAGTGTCTTGCGCATTGGGGTTTGCCCCATGTTTTAAAAGTAAATCAACAATCTCCACACTACCCTGCCAAGAAGCCACATGAAGAGCTGTACGGCCCTCAGAATCTCGGGACTCGAGAGGCACACCTCCTTTTTCTATGAGAAGAGTGGCCATATGAAGGTGACGTTCAAGCACCAGGAGGTAGAGTAGAGGCCGACCTTCTGCATCACGCACATCAGTATCAGCCCCCCTCTTCATTAGCAACTCTGCAACATCAGTATGACCTTCAAGAAAAGCAGCACTTAATGCAGAGTGTCCATCATAAGCCCTGTGATCGATTGGAGAATGTCTGTCTAGTAGTAGTTTGACAGTGCTAAGGTGACCTTCTTGGGCAGCCAGTATAAGAGGGGTTCTTCCTTCAATATCCATCTCTCCTACACGTGCCATGCTGCCTTGATCTGTCAAAGCAGCACACACAGCACGGTGGCCTTCACATGCAGCAGCATGCAGTGGGGTCCAGCCAAGGTCATCCTTGTGGTTCTCATCCAGCCCACGGTCTAGTAGGGCACGTACTACTTCCAAGCTGCCCCTTGCTGCGGCTAAGCAAAGTGCTGTCCTGCCCTCACAGTCAATGGCATCTACATCTGCTCCCCAGAAGAGCAGCCTGGACACCGTGTTCATGTGACCCATGGCAGCAGCTGCCAACAAGGGTGTGACAGCAGCTGCAGCAGAAGTGCTTCCATCAGGGCAAGCAGATTCATCTACATCAGCACCAGCTTCCAATAAAAGCTCAACTACATCGTCGTGGCCTTCATAGGCTGCAAGAAGCAGTGGGGTCATTCCATCATTGTCTCTGTGGCCTGGATCTGCTCCACGTTCAAGTAACAAACTTGCTACCTCTCCATAACCTTTGACTGCTGCAGCCTTTGGAACGCACAGTGCAGCAACTGACAGTGCAGTTCGTCCATCTCCATCAGCTAAGTTAACATCTGCATTGTGGTTCAGCAATATATCTACAGTTTCATGATGCCCCATGTAGGCAGCGGCAATAAGTGGTGTTCGGCCCTTATTGTCAGCTTTGTTAATTTGTGCCCCATAGTCCAGCAAGGTGAGGACAATTTCCTCATGACCCCCCCATGCTGCAGCTCTTAGGGCTGTACGGCCCTCACTGTCACATCCATTTACATCTGCCCCCGCATCCAGAAGTAAGCGCACAGCCTCACAGTGTCCTCCCCAAGCTGCGGAACGCAGTGCGGTCCAACCTTCATTGTCAACATGCTCCATCATTGCCGCTGCAGTCTCTGTATTCTGCTGTTTAGTCCATTCTAATAAGACAGACAGAACTTTGACATGACCTTGCCTGGAGGCTAAAGTCAGAGGAGTTTGACCATGATTATCACTTATGAGTGGATCAGACTCATGTGCTAAGAGATATTTAGTCACATTTACTGACCCCTCATGAGCTGCTCTAGCAAGCAAGGTCTGTCCAGAAGATTCAAGCTGGTTTACAGAGTCTCCCCTTTCTAGCAGCTTCTCTATAGAAGCCTCCACCTCTGGTGTGTATAATGTATCCCCTTGCTCAATTTTGCAATGCATTCCTACCTTGGCATCCTTGTTGGAAAAACAGCTTGGTGAAAGAAGTCCGCTTTTCATTAACAGCTGAGGGACTTCCTGACTAACTAGAGGAGGAAGCTGAGCTAGGGATTTGGAAAGGGTTTCACTGCAGCTGGGAGAAGGAGGAGGCAGGCCTGTCCATAACATCCAGAGTGCCAATAATGAGGGGTTTTCTTTATGGTGACCTGAGCAAACTAAGTGTGTAGCTAACTGACATGTGCCCTCAGGGTCTAAGTGTGGTCCTTGTAGAGTCAAAGACATAGCAAGCATGCTATGACCCTCAGTCCTGTCACAGAGGTACTTCTGTGTGCAATACTTAACATCAGTCAGCCACTCTGTAAAGCTAGCGTGAAAAAGGAGTTTGGTGCTTTCAGGGCCATCAATCAAAAGGGGAGACAGTGTACGAAGTTTGCTTTGAAAGTCTTGGATGCTGAGTTTGGTGTCCTGGGTCCAAACTGCTGTGAATAGCTGCTGACTTGTGAGTGGACTTGGGGAAGCCAAAAGCACATTGAGAAGGGATCTGACATAAACAAAGAGGCCCCGAGGGAACAGTCTCTGACAAAGCCAAAGGTAGAGTCCATTAAGAGTCCCAGGGATATCTCGAATTTCTCGCAGACCCACGAGCCCTGCTGTCACACCATCCAACACAAGCTCGAGAAAGAGAAAGCAGCCACCACTCTTGATGTGCAGAAGATTAAGCATATCGGCAGTGTCAGGAGTGAGCTGACGACGCAGTGCTGCTTCTTCATCCAGACGACAGAGGATGTATTGCTGAACATCATGAACTGTTTGTGGTTTTCGTAGATCATCCAGACATAATCTGCGAAAGCCTAAAAAAAAAGAGGCTTTTTTATAACTTAAATTATTGTTTTAGTCGGCCCATTAATCAAATATATGTATGAATGGCCACATCTCTGATATTAATAGTTATCTTAATTAAGGGTCGGGATTGCTGTGAAAAATTATTTATCAAATTACAGATTTATTCCATTTTTGTATTCATCACACAAGACATTTCTAAGGTATTAGGACCCAAGGTATACTACTATAAGAGCAATTTTCCACATCTGGAAAAACATGGAACAATGTTGTTTGGCTCAATATACTCATCTAATGGGTCACAAAAGAAACCAGGAAAACATTTAAAGCTAATAGAGATTGTTTTGCCTCAGTTTAGGTCAATGCTCTTTATTCAACCGACTGTCAACATGGTGGTAGTAGTGTGATGGTTTAGGCTTATTTCTGTCTTTGGTAGGGTAACCTACCATAATTGATGAAACTATATAAATTGTTGAGGGAGACTTTCTAGCCATTAGTATGTAACCTTAAGATCTAGACCACTTGGGTTACACAGGTGTGGCAATGATCTGAAAAACCCTGCAACACCACCTTTGAGTCTGGGCAATAAGTTAATTTATCTTATGCTAGCTATTTATGCTCAAGACCCCTAAGTCTTGAGCATAAATAGCACTAATTCTGCAAATAAAAGTTGACAAAATTTCCTTAGCAGCAATGTAAGACTAATTGTTGGCTAAAACAAATACTTGATCGTAGGCTGTCTGTCTCATATGGCCAAGTGGGTTTGGGTAGCTTTTTCACACAAAACATTAAGTCAAAATAAGAAAACCATATGTTCTCTTTATTCCAGTTATCTTTGCGATCAACATTAGTATCTAAGATTATCAAAACAGTAAGGTGTGATGAAAAAGCATGGAGATAAAACCTTTTTCACAGTTTTTTATGGTTGCAGGATTCTGTTTCAGAAATATGTTGCAGTTTCTAAGGGCAAATAATTTATCCTTGGAGACGTACATCAGCCTTAACATTTTTTATACATCAAGTCTAATAGAAGAAATAACAGGAATATGTACATACTTGAGAACATCTTGCACACATCTTTATTATGGCGGCGGATGGAACAGACCAG
>JAUZNJ010106084.1:0-10479 GCA_034780135.1 Jordanella pulchra | reverse complement strand
AGAAATAACAGGAATATGTACATACTTGAGAACATCTTGCACACATCTTTATTATGGCGGCGGATGGAACAGACCAGCAACAACCAGCTGGGTAGGAGATGCTGATTGGTAGCCAAGAGCTCTGCAATCGAGCCATTCTTTCCAGCTCTTTCACCCGGCATACAGTAAACATCCAGGGCATCTACCACAACCATCAGAGTGTGGGGAGGAGGAGGGAGGTCCATCAGAGGTTCCACTACCGCCCTAAAAAGATATAAAATGACAAGAAACACAAAAAAGACAAGATAAATGACTTAAGAAGGCAATGCATAAATAGCAGGAACTGTGGGTGGGTGGGGTGGGAGCTGAGGATGGCTCAATGATGAGCTTTTTGTAGCACACACAGTGGAGAATTGATTTTTAAAAAGAAGCAACATTTAAAATTGCATAAATCAATATAAGCTAGCTTTCTATTACCTCAGGCAATTTCCACTCAAGGAAGTCAAATGTTTCACTGAAGTCTCTTTGCATTCTGTTTTGAGCATTAGTTTTTTCCAACCATAGCTCTGGTACTTTTAAAGTCATGACCAGCTTAGATAAATAACATGATCTTTTTTTCCATGAAGTCTAACTTCAAATGCTGAAAAACAATAATAAAAACTGTTAAAGTGTTACTCCTACAACACGTTTGCACAACATGAACTAGCTGATATTGTTTACCTTGAACACTTGTTTGAGATTGTAATTTATACAAAGAACTGACTATATCTTTGGCAGCAATTAAGCAGTGAAACCTCAAAGAGCTGTAAAACAATTTAAAACTTGGCAAAAGCCAGAAGATAATGGGCCTTTAAGGAGCACAGTCAACACCCACTCCCTGCCTTGAGGTAGAGGTGACTCAGGATTGTGGAACTCAGGGGATATTTTATTTTTTTTATTCCTCCAATCTATGCACGCTCACACACATGCAGATCAATATAGGCGCAGGTTAAACAGACAGAGTAGTTTCAGTCATTGATGCCTATTTTTCTGCAAGGATTGCTCAATCTGTAAACTTGTAACATTTTTTAGGTTTTGAACATTAGAAACCAAAGAGCTGTTGTTTGGCAGATTAAAACCGCAAGAGCATAAATATAAAAAACTAAAATTAGAATTTACATAAAGTATGCAGGGAGAGTGAAGAAGAAAACAGCCCATTTAGATAACCACTGAGGCTAAACAGATACAATTGTTAACATAAAATAATAGTAGTTACTATGTATGTGTATGCTTTAGGCATATTATATTCATGCTGCTCCAACAAAGCCCAGAGCTGCTAGATCTGAATCTCCTCCCTTAGAAAAAGAGATAAACAGTAGTTACTGGATTAGTAGCCTAACATGTAACAGCCATTGATGCCCTTTTCAAAACCATCAGGCATAGATTTGTTTCAGTTAAGCAGGCTATTCATTTTTCACATCTTTTACCCAAACAAAAGTGTTTTAAAAACAGTAAATCCAATGCTATGAAAGTATCATAAAGAACAACCCTTTTTTATGTCCAAAAGCATCAATCAGTACTTATACCAGGTCACTAGCCTGATTTAGACAGGTCACAAAGAGACTAAGCTCAAGCCATTTATTTTACCACAAGTACAGGGTGTGTGCTTGTGTCTCTACACTCTTATTAGTGTTAATGTCTATGTTCAAGAAGGACTACAAGGTCCGATAATCTTTAGTTATCAAAAAGAATTTTCTTAACAGCTGATTCAAAGACTACATAAAAAAGTTTAAAGTGTTTTACCAGATGTTCTGCATATATTTCATACAAATTTAAAACACCTAAATGTAAGAATATTTCAACAGTGAAGCCTAAAAATACAATATAATAATAGAGGAGGGAAAAGCCTTAAAGTATTTATTTATTCATATTAGGTATCATCAAACCTGCTATCATAACTCGAGAGAGAATAAACAACTAACATTAAATAGGGCTGGTAACTGATGAAATCAAGGTCAGCAAACACTGAGATGTGGCAATTCAACATCAAATAAATTAGTCATCAGTGGCTTTCTCTCAACAGATTAATGCATGTTCTGACAGCATCGGCATCTGATGTAAACATGTTCTTCTAAGGAAATATTTTATTAAACTTTTGTGGCCAATTTTCAAACACAGATTTTTGAAGGCCTTCCTACACAAACAGCATTGAAAGATCTTATTCTAGCCTTCGTGCTTTGAGCAACCTTTAGCTAACCGTGCAAAACAGAATTTTTGGTAAAACCGGTTTTGCTTACATCCAAAAGTTACTGTAAGACAAAGAAATTGTATAATTAGGAATCTAATGTAAGCAACTGCCATTAGTAAAACAGGGGGATGCCTAACTTTGTCTTGAAAAGGTAAACCACTAAGTTATGAAATACATTTTTAAAAAAGCTACCAAAATTTCTGAATCCAACAAGTTTTACAATATAGGGGATAAAAGAGAACTTGCTGTACTGTATATCGTCTCAGTGTTTAAGTCCTACTCTTTCATACTTCAGTGGCCGTTTCTCTTGAAATGTCTCCATTTTCAATGGCATACTGATAGTGCAGATAGCTTAGCTTGCATCATCTTTTGGTACTAATCATACAGAAGAATGTTAGTCTGTTGGGGATGTTGTGAGTCTGGAGGGAATGTATGGTGAATTCAATGGTTAGAAAAAGAATGGATTTGTTCATTTTCAAAGCCAGACTCATTGAAAAATAAAAACAACATTGCTAACTTCATATAGCTACTAGCTCTGCTTTGGTGCTTAAACTAATTTACGAGCAGCTGTCTCCATACCTTACAAACTAGGCAATGAAAAGCTTGATGGAATGAAAGACTTTTTCCTCTTATGATATTTTGACGAATTTATAGAGGGGGACTCAACTCACATGACTTGCATTCATTTTATGACTGTAGACTTGACTTAAATAATGTTCAGACTTATGACTTTACTTGAATGTTTACACTGCTACACTGGACTTGAAACTATTTAGTTCAAAAGACTATCATTATACAAATATTTATAATAATTATACTATATTTTTTTTCAAAATCTAAGTTTAAAGAACCTTTTATTACCTCTGCCAAGGAGGTTATTATTTTAGTCAAGTTTATGTGTCTGTCCATCTGTCTATGTACAAGATAACTTGAAAAGGTATGAACAGATATTAATGAAAATTTTCCCAGAGTTGCAAGGAACAATCCACATCATAATCTGAATGCAGAATCCAACAAAAAAAAAAAAAAACACAGGGTGGCAGCAGTGACTATTGGCAGCTTCTGCATCGGACTCTAAAAAATCCAGAAGTATTACACTAAAGACGAAAACACAGGAAAGGGGAACCATGCCTTGCTTAAAGTCTCGAACTGCTGATCAAAGAGGAAAGAAGATTGAATGAAGAAGGTGAGAGCAGAACAAGCACCAGAGGCTGCAGACAAATGCTGTGCCTTATTTGTAAACTTATGAAAGGATTTTAAGCAAATTTTTAGCAGAGGTGTGCCTCATGCCAAAGAACAATTCATTAAAATTTGGTAATAATTCAGATCATGTACGAGTTCTGGCTATAGGTGTAAAGTCACAATATGCGGCAAAATTTGCTGCTTGGCGGAGATCTGCGCTCTACAAGTGCTTTTCTAGTTATTATTACTATTTTTAAAAAAGCTCTTTCTTTTTTTTTTTGAAAAACATTTAGAGCTAAACTTCTTGATGTGCAGCAAATCATATTGACTGTTAGTGATCTTTTGACTTAAATCATACTGTCAGACAGCTTTTTTAATTATTGCGATTTCTTGATTCTAAGAGACAGGCAGTAATCTGGCCAAGATACCGTTCGTGAAATTTGAATCAACTGACCAAAAGAAAATGTTGTAAATCACAGTTAATAGTGGTGCAGTTACACTTAGATGGGTTAAGACTGATTTGGAATGATTTCCCTGAAGAACAGCATCATTTAAAAACAACATTTGTATTTAAACTGATTAAAAAATATATATCCCTTTTCTATTACACCCACACCTCACGTAATCACACACCGTGTTACTGATTAATGTGTTTTTTTTAATTATTCGCTCACTTTGACAGACTGATTTGAATTGTAAAAATTTGCCTTGACAACCATGTCCCCAGTATTCAAAGTGACAACTGAAGAGCTGCACGTACACTTTAAATGGGATGTAGGGTGGACTGACACTGATGACTGCTGGGAACTGGCTTTCTTTCTTTTTGTACCTTTACTTTTTTGTACTCAAACTATTGAGTAAAATAAACCTAACATAATTAAAACAGTATTTTATTAAGATTTTAAACAAACAAAAAAATGAATTGTATTGTCATAGCATGTGCTTCAATGCAGTGTTGAACATAATTTCCTTTTGATCAGCCCTATCCTAGAAGATGTTTGAATTTGACTTCACATCGCATGTCAAGTATTGTTCACTGGTGTTGCAAATTTCTTAAAATATCAAGGAATACATTTCACAACAGGCAAATTTAGGAAGAATTACAGACAGCCTTGGTGTTTGACTCATCCGACTGCTTCTAACAGCACCGGTTTTTTATCATCAGCTATATCCTGCAATTAAAAGTAGATTTCTAAACCCCATCCAACCACATCTAAGTTCCGACAAGCTTATCAAGCTGCTGTGCTTTTTAGTCATCTGAACAAAGCAACACTCCCCAACCGAGCGCACACACACACACAGACACACACACTAAAAGGAGCAGGAAGTGCAATTAACCTTTTACAGCTGCTAATGTTTTTCCACCTCATCCACGTTAGACGGTGCTGGACAGACATCAGTAGGTGAACTTTGATGCTGTGATATAATGGACCTTATTGAAGGGGCGCGTGTCAGTATGACACCTGCAGTAATTAGAGGGCAGAGTTGGTGACACATACACTTCGAAGGCAGGATGTAAATCACTTCAGGCTTGTTCAAATCCTCGATAAACTGCATGCTTGAGCTCTGTAGGTACTGTTTTTTAAACTACAATTAAAATAAGATCAAAATTGGTGAGTGGGCTTAAACTGTAACACCACCAGCACAGGAAAGTCACTGCTATCCCAATCTTTGTTGGTTGCCACCTATTTTTTTTTATTTTTTTTTTACATTTAGAGCTTCCTTGAAAGAACATGTAAGGCCCCCCAGCACAAAGCTCAGTTGGAGCTTAATTTTTTTAGTATGACTCGAAGTATTAAAAGACATTTGTCCAAAAATATTTGAGAAGTTTTTATACGATAGAAATTAAACAATCATTTCTATGAAAAGCTAAGTAAGTCAAAGACTGAACTGAATTTATGAGCATTAATTCCACAGGTCCTTCATTTATCTGCATATCTAAAACTGACAGAGTTAAGAAAATACATTTCTTTCTACAAGAAGAGATTACAGCACAACCCTATTTTTTAATTGCTTTTCTATCTTTTTAGGTTTCTTTTAAGTCTTAAGCTACACATTGCATTTATTTACTGCAAATGTTCTAAGAAATCACTTAAAGATACATTCTGTAAGTTTTAACTAAAAAATATATTTAAAATAACCTTTTAATGTGACCCTTTGTGGCTAAAACATAATTTGATGAGCAAACTGAGACCTCAGTAGTTCAGCACTGATGCATCTATAGGCCTGTTGCCTATTTTCCTTAATTTACTTTGGGTCAGAAGTTCCTGGATTACCAACTATAGCTTTTTATGTCTGTTGACCATTTATATTCTTACTGAAATAGTGGAACAATAGGTTATAAACTGAAGCCATGTTGAATAGTTTAAGAGTCACAGTATCGTTCCAAAGCACTATAAAGTTTATAAATGTGTGATGATTTCTTTTTGAAAGCCCTATTTTCCAAAGTCAAGATGAAACAGAACTCAACAGACTTTTGAGTTTTGGCTGTTTGATGACTGAACTGTTAGCCTATGTGGCTTTTATAACTTGTTCATGCCTTTAAGTGTGTTTCTGAAATAGTTGACAGTAAAATTAGACATCCTGCTGCTTCTGGGGGGCTGATTTTGTTTCACACAAAGAGACGAACTCATTGAACTTGAGGTCTGCATCATTTAACGCTGAGGGAGCCGCATCGCAGCAAACAATCTGAGCCGTGTTAATGACCTGCTGGGTGCAGAGAGCTTCCTGCAGCTTTAACACACATGTCCATTGCAGTTTTTTCTTTCTTGCAGCAAATTCAAGGCCCTTCATCAGCTTATTGATGGTGGTCCTCTTAAGAATACAAGCTGTTTGGGTTGTTTTGTTTTTTTCCTGCTGGAAGCAACTTTCCATGAGTTCCAAACAAAAACCAGCTGCTGGCTGCAAGCCAGTCTGTGGGGAATGTGGAATCCGGTTCAGTACTTCATACCAGAGGAGAGCAAACACGAGCAGGAGCATGAAAGGACTCAGACTCAGTGCAGAACAAACACATCAGGAGAGAGCTGAAAAGTCCCGGCGAGGAGGGTGACCTCGCTGACTGGTGCCGTGATGGTCGTTGGGGTAGGGGAGGCATTTTTCACCTCTTTGTTCTCCCCCACCCCCCTCTTCTCTCTGGAAGGATGTTGTGTCGTAAATAAAACTGCGGTATTCAGTCACACTGGAGGGCCATTGTCGGCTGCAGTGAATGGGCTGCATTATAGGACATGAAATAAATATAAGTCGAGGAAAGAATGGCTGCTGTGATCCGTGTTTTCCTGCCACTATACTGACTTCTAAAGCATACAGCCAAAAGATTTCACATTAACATGCAGTGAGACTGCAGGCAATTAAAATGATCAAAGATTCAACTCCTTTTAGAGGAGAGAAATAAAACTTGGAAATGTAATCAAGGTTTTTCTCTCTGCCATGCAAGTGGAAGCTGCTGCTGCGTATTTTACATAAAAAAGGAGGAAAGGCTTCCCCTTAAATGATAATAAAGACTTATTAATGCAAACCCTGAAGATATAGGGGAACCTATTAACCAATCAGTACACGGTATGTGCTTTAAAGTCACAATTTGAAGTGTTTCTTTCATGTTGTGTGGCAAACTTTTTAAATAATCCAGACAATAGGACATTTTCTATGCAAATTAATGCTCGATTTATTTTGTTTTTAATTTTTAAAGTGCTTTAAGTTTCCTTTAATTTTTTTTTTCATTTAATTATATATCAAACAGAAGTCAATACTGTAATAAGTAAAGTAGCTCACATGTTCTTTCTGACAAGCTGCCCCTAATGATGCTACAACTGTGTTTTACAGTAAGGATTGTGGGTTAAGGGTGTTAGTTTTTAACAGCAACATAACTTTTTGCATAAAGTACAGAATATTACATAGGTGTCATATGAACCTTCACGTTTATGCAAAATCTTTATTAGTACATTATTTTGCTTTAATAGGTCTTATTTTTCAGCAAGCACTTTGAAACACTTAGTTCTTGTTTTATGTGTGATGCACAGCCTCCAACATGTTAACGTCCTCCATGTAAATAATAAAGTGGTCATCTGTAAATAACCACCCCACAGTAAAATGAAATGGTTCACAGGTTCCTTTCAAAGAGTCTGTCTTTCACACTAGCTGTTTAACTCTCCTCCAGGACAATCTAATCAGTATCTAACCTAAAAAGAAGATACTAAGAAATGTATCTACTGCTGACAAGATAATAACTACTTACAACTTTTTTCACTGCATTTTTCTTCAATATCCTTATTTCTCACTTTGAATCTCTAAAATAAATCCAATAAGAACAGGCAGCATTTGGTATGTAAGTTTTTCATTGCCCTTTTAACCTTTATCGCAAAGAAAAAAAAAACAAATAAACTGAATGACTTCCGAAATACTGAGGTTCTCCTTGAAAAAGTGGCAGGGGCAACATTTTTACTGTAGCCATAAAATATAATGAAATCCAGGTGGTATGCATATGCTAGTCACAACAGGGTTAAGGTCATAGTTGTAGTCAGCTGAGTAACAAGAAATCCAACTTTAATGCATCTATTTAAGGCAGGAAAAAGATTATTAACAAAGTCTTTAAATCTGTGATCTTAAATGAAAGCCTGTGTGGTTTAAGGGAGAGGAGGAGTTTTTGGTCAAAACATTGGGATGTTCACATGGACCACCAACACAACAAAAACTGATAAAACCTGCAGAGCAGGTTTCTGTTCCCAGGCTGTTTTCACATACGCTTGAATCTGATAAGCTGTGCTTCTCAAGGACAGATGTTGGCTTTCATCAGCAGCTCCAACAAAATGAGGGTGATAACATAATTTATGCTGTGCTGGGCTGGAAGTGAGCCACACACATGCTGTTGCATGCTAAGTTCTTGTTTCATGACTGTTGCAGCACCTTAAAGCAGCTTACCTGTCCTTTTCATTTCACAGGTATGGGACATTCATCACAAACTGGTGGTTACAGTGTTTCTTTCTATCTACTGTTTAAGTGACATTAAAGTGATACAAACCTCTTGAAGGTGTCTTCAGGGTCTTTTTGACAGTTAAGAGGATCCAGAGCAAATGACACAGATGGCTTTTTGAGGATCTCCTCATATTCAGGAGGGAGAAGAGGGGAAGCTCTCAGCTGCTCCACCAAGCCAAGGACGAACCTCCAGAGCAGCGTGCTCCTCTGGTCCTCCCTGAGGCAGAAGTGGAAAGCAAGGCAGCGCTGTGACAGCCCAGCAGCTAGGCCCGACTGCGACGTGGGCCACACCACTTCAGTGCACAGGGCGGTCTTACCAGAACCGGGCCCCCCTGTCACCAGTAGCCCCGGTGCTTGGCCAGAGACGGAGCGGGCGTCCAAGCAGCGCCTCAGCTTGTCAAAGGCCCATTCCCGGCAGTAGAAACGCCGGCCCCGGAGCAAGCTGCCGCTGCACCCATATGCCATGCTGCTCATTAGCTCCTGGGGTTCTGACATCCAGGAGACAAGTTGGTGCTCTCCACTTCACACCTCATGCTGCTTCAACATTTTCACTCTTGATTTCCAGGAAGGGGTCCAGCAGTATTTGGGTATTTCAGGTCTTCTATTGTTCCAGGTGTGTAACATCAGGTAAAGTTTAATCCTTGGAAAGCTTTCCTCTGGGTCTTGGTGGATAAAAATGAATAAAGAGGCAATGTTATGAGTGATCTTCAGTTACAACTTGTCATCTTCTTTGTTCTGCCTCATTTTATTTCCTGGTGTTCAGCATGTGCCTCTAGAAGATCAAGGAGCTGCTCGGGGAGAAATCAGAAGGAGAAAGGCAGGATTAGTCAAAGAAGCAACATGTTTCACACATTTTACCTCACCGTATCTCGCCCGACCTATGTTATCTTCTGTTTCCAAATGAAAGGTGCCTTTCTTCATCTCTTTTAGTTATCGTCATTCTTGAAACATCAAACCTTACTGTCGGCTTCAGCATAGGATCTCCCTTTACTTTCTCACACCCGCTGCTCTTTCTCCTCCCTCTCCTCCCTTCTCTCTTCCTCTGTCGCTCATGCTCTCCGGTTTTTCTTGTTTTCTTTTTTTTTTTTTTTCTGTTTGACTCCACCCTCTCCTGGTTTTTTCGGCATGTTCAGACATGCACAGGAGTTCCGCAAGGGAGAAGAGGAGAGGAAGGACTCATGTGGCAGCAGCGTTTCTCTACAGCTGACAGGAGGGAGGAGTTACCTGGGGTCAACGTTCAGTCACTGGAAAAATATTACACCACACTTCAGGTGGAGGTGTGACATTCTTGCAAATCCATATCAGGCTATTTCTGTTTCCTTTTGGTTGGTGAGTCAAATCTTTCTTTAAGGAATCCTTATAAATATTATAAATTAGAGAATGCAACTATTCTAAATAAAAATGCAAAAACAAGGCATTGAAAAAAACAAAGTTTGAAAAAGGCATTTTTATTGGTGTCACCAGGCCACATTATAGTATAATAATTACACAATGGCTTATCTTGATAGCAGAGACTCTTAAGAGTTGATGCAGATTTTACCAGACATGTGTTGTGCTTTAGCTTGAGCACATTGTTGCTAGACTTAAACATCGCACTGCCCGCTTCATACTGTGAGAAGCTTTTTCCTTAGCAGGACAAAAAGTTATGATGAAACAATTTACTATCAATACAGAGCATTCTTAGAATAAAGCTAAATTATGGCTGGAAAACATTTGTGACTAATATAGAGCTTCACCTTCCAGCTGAAAAAGGAACTGAATACACAAACAGAGAAACTGGAAAGACCCATTTGAAGTCCAGACCTAAATCCAGTCGAGATAATTCCACTGTATGCTTTTATGCAGGGGAATTGTGTGGCTGCAAAGAACAGGTAATCTACTGTAAATTGCATTAATTTAGGAGACCTGAAGACAAGGGAACAACTCCACAAATACACCCAGATTTGTATCTGTAAAACTCTATCAAATATCCCTCCACTTCTCCATTATGTGCTACTTTGACGTTGTGGAAACGTGTAAGAAAGTTGAAGGGTTATGAATAGTTTTGCAAAGCTTCAATTCATCTGACAGAATTATTTTTGCTCAGAGCAAAATCATAAAATTCAGATTGACATTGAAAAAAA
>JAUZNJ010106073.1:0-20616 GCA_034780135.1 Jordanella pulchra | reverse complement strand
GCGATTTTGTTTTGCTTTTCTAGACTTACGCCGGGTTACTTGCTTACTGAATGCTGTTTGCGTAACTTGCGTAAAAAACGTGACGCAAGTCGCGCTGCTCAGCGCTAGGCTCTGATGCTGGAATTGATAAGAAAATCGTTAACCAAGCTGCCAAACGATGCCACGGAATCGGAGCACACGGAACCGGTTCTGAACAGGAACCGGTTCACGATTCCCATCCCTATTTACTACCAACTCCACAGTCACTCTACAGCAAGATACTTTTTGTTGTTTTTTTGTTTTATTTTATTCATATCTTCCAGTTTCTATTCATAATTTCCTTCTGTAAAAATTTCTTGAAAGTTTTTTAGGCAGTAATTTATATCTTGCTTGGTACATAATCTTCACAGTTTTATGTTGTGCAACTTTTCCTGAGAATTTTGAAAATATGAAAAAAACTAGAACTGGAAATTTTAGTTAATTAAAAGATAATTCAAAATCGAGGGTAAAATAAATAAATTATCATTAGTTAAATTATTATAACTGTAACCTGCTTAATACCAGTGATTTTAGTCTTTTACTCAAGGTTTTCTCCTAGGCTGGCTGTTAAAACCCAGGTGCTATTCACCAGTTTAACAATTTAGACTATGGTTATTGGCAGAGTATTACCTTTAAGCAATAAAATGTCTCTGTTAATTCATCTGTTACCCAAAAGGAATGATTCTGGCCTGAAAGATTATCCGTTCATTTTATAAAAATAGACACAAAACGATTATGAGTTAAAACAATAGTACATTTTTATTTACTACAATTTCTAAAACTAGCACACTGCTAATAATAGGCAAACGTAAAATAACCAAAACGAAAAATGAGTTCAGAGTCCATTCAAAAAGTCCATTGAAAAAATTCAAGCTTTAGGTTTTAATGCATTCAAAAGGGCTATAAAATTAGCAGCTTAATGTGAAATAGACCGTGATATGGTCTGACAACTGAGGTTTTATTCGGTTTTACAGTAGAGGAATGAATAATGACTCAAATGCATTAATTGTCATAAAGGTGAAAGAGAAAAGGGTTAGCATTAGGTGCTTCTGTTGTGAGCTAACAACCTAAGCTCACAAAATGGTTGCTTGCTATCCGGTGCATTTACACTCGGATTGTTCAGTGTTTGACACAATTAAAAATAGAAAATCAGAAAACTTATTTAATGTACACATGTAAAATCTATCTACCTAAATCCAACCCAAGCAGAGCTTAATGTAAAAACCTAAGAAAGGAATAAGTTTACGTTTGGCTCCGGTCAGAACAAAAGGCCTTTTGATTCGTTCGGTCTTCGGTAGGCTCCGTTCAGTTCATCCACATGCAGTTCTCGAAGAGAACGGTATTAAGATGTCACTTTCACAATGCACTGTGCAGCGCTTAGATTCATAAACTCTGAATGCCCTGAATGGGGCATGGAACAGGCGTCTCCCTGTTTCTGGCGTTTAGCTGTTAGCGACAGCTCCCGGCAGCGTGAGTTCCAAAAGGGGGGAGGACGGCACTTCCAGGGGGTCCTCGCACACAGTTCGGCTCAGTCAGTTCAGCCACATTCAGTCCTTGGATGCAGCACTCAGGGCCCCAGCTAGAATTGAATCTTATCTGCAAAGCAGGTTTCAGAAACACTGCGTCCAACTCGGCTTAGATTTGCAGGAAAACACTGCATTCAGCTTTGAGCGCAGGAAACAACGTTCGGCTCTGGGAACATAGGCAGGCTTTAGTCTCTCGGTCCAGCGAGTAGACTACTCCGGAGGAATATGGTTGCTAACTGGGTTAGCTTCAGTTGCAATGGTCAGCTTGCCTTACCTGGCTGATGCCACGGCTGAAAAGAGAACGCTTACCACCTGGACACGGGATTTTATGACCTTGATTGCAGGATGTGATGTCAGAAGAGTGTCGCCTTTATGTATTGCCTGGTACTTTATTTCAACATTTATATTCATGCAAATCTAGAAATTTCAGAGTATGAGAGTTTAAAAATTTTACATTTATGTGATCTTTGAATCCTACGTTGTGTGATATTCTTATTGCTTTTTTTCTGAAGTGTTATTATTGGTTTTTACTTCTGTGGCTTTTTCCCCAAAGCTTGGCACAATAGGACAGCTACAGCTGAGACACTGATGAGTAGAGAATATGTAGAGATTTATAGTCCAAATAAGGGCTTATTCTTCCCAAAATGGCATTTTCTAGGTTTACCTTTTACTTAATCTACATGATATTTCCAGCAGATTTAATGGTCCAGGATAAAGAAACGAATAAATTAAAGCTTCATATAAGACATGTTTAATCCTCTTATTGCTTTGGAAACTTAGTTCTTGATTTGCAGATCTGAATACTTTCTGGTTCAGTATCCTTTAATGGAATTAAATCTTTTTTAATCAAAACTTGGTTTGGAACGGAGTCAGGAAACAGAGAACTTAAACAGTTTGATGCCAAGCCTTACAGAAAATATCTTTACCTTGTAAACTTCATAGACTTTGTCATGTTAAAAGTGAGTCTAAAAGATTTGTTCTTGTAAGGTGACAAAA
This sequence comes from Jordanella pulchra, assembly GCA_034780135.1. NCBI lineage: Eukaryota > Metazoa > Chordata > Actinopteri > Cyprinodontiformes > Cyprinodontidae > Jordanella > Jordanella pulchra. The sequence goes on along the minus strand of JAUZNJ010106073.1, from coordinate 18,076 downwards.
TGTGAGAAGGGTCAGACTTATTAATTTTTCTGCATCCCCAGTCCCTACAGGTCCAGAGCCTTCCAAAAATAACTGTTCAATGGTGGAGTTAAGCTCGGCACCAAAGACTGACTGTATTTCATTTCCATAAATAAGCATTCTTCAAAGGAAATTTGTTATCTCCGTTGAGCGAAGCAGGTTCCTGTGAATCTGATGAAAAATGGCACTCCCTGCACGTCTCGGAGACGCTGCAGGCTCTGGCAGATTGGCAGTTTCTTCTGCCCCAGGATGGAAAACTGGGAGAATCATCTCGTCTGATCCTCTTTCCCCACTGCAGCGTCCAGTTGTTTTTTTTCCTTATTACCATCAAGAAACACATAGCGGGAGTTTTTGGCTCAGTAGTGCATGTTTAGAGTAGCTGAATAGGGGAAGAGAGAGAAAAAAGTAAATAACTTCAGGAAGCAAAAATCTTTATTTTACCCCACACTGTAAAAAACTGATCTACAAATAACGAAAATATTCTTGTGAGAAGTGTATTTGCTTAAACTTGAGCAGATAAGTAAGCTTATCTGCCAATCAGATCAGTACTTTGTCAGTAAAAAGAGGTAATTATTTACACTACATTTGAAGGAGAATGATATAGATGTTTGTGTATCTTATTTTAAGTCCCTTTTGTATGCTAGCTTCCGTCTACTTTTCTCTCTGCATCTAATGCTCAGAGGGTTTAGAGTGAGATTGTGTTGGCATATCTATGGAATAAAAAACAAATTTATTAAATCTGGAGAAAGAGCAAATTAACGTGTGGCAAGGTGCACACTACAGAGGGCCCAGGCAGGATTTGATCCCAAGACTCCCAGGTGAAAGTCACACGCGCTAACCAGTCAGCCAAAGGGATATCCCCTTGGCCAAGTAGTTAAGGCGCATCATCATTTGGAGGCATAGTGACAGGACCTCACACTGTCACAAACGTAACACCGAAGCAGCAGGTCAAGGAAGAAGGGTTGACCCAGTTAGGGTTTAGTTTAATAATCATGCAGACTAGGATGGCTATGGTCAGAAAAAAAGCTGAAAAGCTTGACCTTGTTTAGACACGATCTTTTGGGAAGGGGATTGAATTTGAGAAATGTGACACAGACAGGTCACATCAGATAAAGCTACTATGGTAAGAAAAAGCAGAGACAACATTAAGTCAGGGGTTGAACGATCGAATACTGCAGGATTGGAGAACAGAGAATGAAGCAGAATGATAACAAGTGGTCCCTATGTCCTCCAGCAGTTTAAGCCTATAGCAGCATAACCTCAAAAACCATACCCCCCACCCCACACACACACAAACACACAATATATGTCTGTGTATTGGGGAGGGGCCAATGTGTATATATGCTTAAAAAAAGCTTGCTGTAAGTGCTGCATTCATATTTTAACAACACAAAGGTATATGTTTCCTCCCCCTCCTTCTCCTGGTAAGGACGGCTGTCTGAGAGGAGACTCAATTAAAGCGTTCAGCCGGTGCAGCTTTAATAATGCAAACTGCATTTGTTAAGGCAGCAGAACGCTAAAAGCTGATATGTATCCTCTTCTGTAAAGAGATCATTCAGAGATGTGTGCCTCCTGGCTCTTTGATCGGGAGTTTTAGAGGTTTTTTTTTTACATCCTAGCATGGAGAAATGCACCATTTAGTAAAAAAAAGAAAAAAAAAAAAATCAGAGACATTATAAATGGACGTTTTCCTGTATGCGGAGAGAAATGATGTAAGGAACATTGGTCTGGACACTGAGAAGAGGCCTTGTCATCATCTGGACAGCACAGCCTGCTCAGATGACTTATAGGGATCTGTTAGTCACACTTCTACTGGGTGATAATCAGCTCCATAGCGCTGTCCAAGACCAGACGCAGACAGCGTGGATTACCCCGGATTAGTTTGAAAAAAATTAAAAACAGCCGTCAGTGTTCTGTGATCTGTCTGTTTGCTGCGGCTAAGAGACAAAGGAAGGATATGAGATGGTTGGTAAGAGTCTGTCCCCTGGGAAAGGTTGTCTTTAAGGGGATTGCACCAAAGTCAGTAACAAAAGAGGAAGATTCAACCTTGGTGATGGGTGGAGGTGGACTGTGAGTCTTTTCTCATTTCTGATCCATTTGAAACAAGTTTAATTTCCCTCCAATAAATTGGCTTTGTGGAAATTCCTCTTTAGATGTTCTGGAAGCCTTCCAAAATAATTCCTATGAGCCGTGCATGAACCGCAGCATCTTTTTATGATAATTTCCAAAATGAGCATTTGACCCAGTTCCTTTTTTTATTCTGTACAATCCTTCCTCCCTTGGATTTACTGTTTGACTTTGGAGGCTGTTTTTTTTTTTTCTCGACTGGGTCCTCTCTGTGTCCCCACCTCACCTCCATCTGATCCACCGCCTCTCCTCTTCTTTCCTCTCCACCTTCTTCGTTTATGTCGTTTTGTGCTGTTGGCGGCTCTACAGAGCGGATTGCACTGGATTAGCTTCTCCGCCTTCCCAACTGATCCGATCCATTCTGTGTAATCCAACTCAATTTAATTATGTTTATCGTTCCACCTCACTGGTGCCGAGGAGCAACGGTACACCTCTTCCCAGATAAGCCCGGGGACCTTGTGCCTCTTTGCTGGCAGAGCGTCTGCCTGAGCCTGTTGCTCTTTAAACAGATGGTGTAAGTCAGCTTCGCTGTTGGTAAATAAAGGCGTTAGGTACAATATTATGCTTTGGAGCCCCCCCCAAACACCAATGTGACATGATAGAAATATCCAAGACTGAAGGTTTGAGTTGGTAGAAAGATGTCAACACTGTTCCTCACATCCTCTACTGTTGGAAGTATTAATTTGCTCACTTTCTAAGGTGTTTTCTCTCTGACTTTGTTTGTATAATCCTAAACATGAGATGTTGAATTCTTCTAACAAGAGCCTAAAATTCTTCAGAGTTTGAGGCCTCATCGTTGACCGTGTCTGACAGTCCTTCTTCTCCTGAATGTAGCTTTAAATATTACTGGATTATACGGACTCAAGCCCTTCTGACTTGCTGATGATGACATTTCCGGGGTCCTTTTACATTTTCTTCAGACTGTATGTGTTTTCTAAAGGTCCTCGACCTTTTTTTTTTTTTTTTTTTACCTCTGCCAAGGATGTTATGTTTAAATTATGTATGGATTTTGCTGAACTTTTTTTAAAAAAGGAGCATATTGAGACTGGCAACCAATGATTACATTTCGGTAATGATCCCGGATTGGAATCTGGATCCAGGATTTTTATTTTATAAATAGCAGTAGTACTCTAAAGTGGAAGTCCCAATATGTCGGGGGAAATTAGCTACTTGCCGAGGGGCTGCACTCTCCCAGTGCTTTTTTAGTTTTCTATATTTTTTTACATTTTGTTAAAAGCAGATCTAAAAGTAATATTAGAATATAATGACCTGCATTTTAAATCTCTGAGCTCGGTGTGAGGATTAAAAGGCAATGCTTCTGTCTACAGTTTATCTCACTTGTTAATAACAAATGGGTAATTTTAACTCATACTGAACCTGTTGTTGTTGACTATATCGTATTGGTATCAGTCAGTTCTCAAAGGTACAATATTGATATCGTATCAGAAATAAAAAGGCCGTATTTGGACATCCCTCATTTTGAAAGTTACTTGTAAACAAAAATATCTGCAGTCATTTTGGCCACTAAAGAAGTGCAGGTACAATGATAGAAGGGAGAGAAAAACAAAAAACAACAGAATATGAAAGAAACCTGGAAAGAGCCATGTTGTTTGTTCAACTTTAGTCATTTTTTTCATTTGATTTTTTTACTTTTATTCACAGCAATTAGAGATACGCTACCTACGTGGAGAGCAGTAGAAATATATTGATTAAATTTTTTTAACATAATTTTTACCTGAACTACATGGCTAAGAGCCTCATCAACAACCCCTGTCATCTGCCTGTCTAACATGCAGTCTGCTCCACTTAACGGGTGCAACCAAACCTGTTTGCATGTCCTCACATTTGCGCTGCAGTATTTTTAGTTCCAGCAACAAATTAGTCACTTATTTCACATAATTAAATAACAGAAAAAGGAAAATTTCACGTGCAATTTAGCGCCTCTTATTTCGATTCTTTGAAGATCAGGCCTTAGGCGTATAACTGCCCCCTAACGGGCTGGAGTAGGAAGGTCAGTGTCTTTCTCTTGCTAATTTCATGTGACGAAAATTAAGCATCTCTGCCATTTGAAACGTTTTTTTAAATTTATTAAATTAAATAATACATTTTTTAAACTGCATATGCAGTTAATTTCCCACCCCTCAAATCTTCTGCATTTAGATTTGTAAGAACATCACTGTTTTAATCCATTCGATGTAGATTCTATTAAACACGTTTTGAGACCCTTTGAAGGATTTCACCTTCTGTAGTTTGACTTTTTAAAGGTCCAACCACCTAAATCCTGCTTTAATAGTTTATACGTCTTTGTTTTTTTTGGCCTGAGGAATATAGAGCATAAAAAAAAACAAAGAAAATTGCAACAAGTTCTCGGATAAAAATGTTTCTTCTTCTCTGCTTGTGATGTTTGATGTACTGATTGTGTTTTGTTTTTATATTGATGTTAAATTGAGAAAGAAAACTCCACCTATCTTAAGAAGCACAGATCCTAGCCTGACCTGATTCTAGAGGGTCTAAAAGAAATAAAGTTCATCCTTATTTGGCTTTTCAATGAGTGTGTCACTGTTAACATTAGAAGCCGGTTTGGAGCCTCATCTACGTGGGACAGAGATGCTTCCAGGTCTGACTTGTGCTTCAGTTCGCTTATATCAGATTGAAAGTTTTGGAGCCACATGAAGATCAGCTTGAACTCATTAACCTCAGAGTGAAAAGGTTGTGGTAGCATCATGCTTTGGGGATTGTTGTTATTTTTTTCAGAAATAGGGAAACTGTACAGATTTAATGGGAAATGAATGATGCTGAAACAAGGAAGACATGTTGCTAAACACTTGTAAAACATTTATGATTGCAGGTCCAGTGGCACTGGATGGTAAATAAAGGAAAGTATCCATGGTACCGGAAGCAATATACAAACATTGTTCCTGCTCTTTATTTGGACTAACAGTTGTCCAGAGTCAGCCTCTGGAGAGCTACTATGAAGCTCTCGGTTGCCTCCCTGATTAATGATCTGTCAGTTCAGGTGGACGGCCATAAAACCAGAGCTGCAGGAGAACGGTTGTGATGAAAGCATATTCAGCATTTCATGTCAGCTTCTTCCAACCTCAGCCTAAAATATTTCAGGGTTTAAGGACTCGCAGCTGACCGTGTCCCCTCCAAAAAAAAAAAAAAAAAATCAGTCGCTACCCGAACGTAGCAAGCTTAAATGAGTTTACAACCTTTTGGCTGCTGATGACAGGAACTGGACTCGGACGTTTTATGTGGCTGCAGGATTTTCTTTCTGGATTTCACTTTGAAGAAAAAAAACAAACAAACTGTCATGTTACTTCAGTTATTTTATACCCTTTTGAATTAAATCTGCATTGAGATATTAAATCCTTTCTCCAAGGGAAGCTTGTTATTAGTGGAGCATAACGGGTGCCAAATCTTTTCCCTTTTCCTCCATGTTTGCTTGAAGTATTATTTTGATGTAATGCGAGGAGGCAAAATGTTCCCGAATGTCATCATTCTTTCATCAGCGGCTGTTAACAGCTTTAATCTTCTCTGGTGGGCTGAGTATTAAATGTCCTGCTCACCTTTTGAAAACACAGTTAGAGAGAGAGACGGGGCTTGGGTGACGTCGGCCATGAATGTTTAATGATGGAGGCCGCTGGGGTATCAGTGAATAAAAGTTAAGTGCATTTTTTGGGTTTTTGGAGCAGGGAGGAGGAGAAGGAGAGCTGGATGCTTATTTAACAATGGTTAACCCCCCCCCCCCCGTTATTGTGTTCGCTCGGTTTCCTCCTCTCTTGCCATTAAAGCCTCGTTTTGTTCTTCTGCAGGACATCTCCCTCTAGATTCTTTCTCCTGTTTTTTTTCTCCTGCCAAAAGCATCGTTAAAATTCGCATACGAGGCTTTGCATTACTAGCAAACATGCTGCACGTTTTGTTTTCCCGTCAACATCCTGGTGTGGTTCCAGCTGGCTGTTAAAACATTCATTAGGTCTTCTGGTGAAACCATAAACACGGGGTCGTGTAACAAGCCCCATTATCCACTCCACTCCTGTAATAAAATCTGCAAATACGTCAGCTGCTGTATCAGTTTTGGCTCCTTTGCCTCGTCATTCTGCCGCGCTCCTTGTTAGGTGTTGACCTAAGATTTTCGCTCAATGAAAGTCTTGTTATAGCTTGACCCTTTAGTTGGATCTCTGTTCCTCAGCCTGTTAAAATCCTGTCACTACCCAGAAGCCATCATTATTCTGTTGGAGTTGTTTTTATTTCTATATATATTCTATGTACATATGGCAACAAGAAAACAAAGGATTTCTGGCACGCTGTGAGCAGAGTGAAGCTTCAACAAAAAAATAACAATCATGGGGGTTTTAATTATACAAATCATTAGTTAAAAGGAAGAGTTTGTCTGCCTGCAGACACCTCACTGTGGTTTCTGTTGTTTGGGGTGGAATCTAAAAAAAAAAGAACAGATACAACATTAATCCAGATGTAATATAATTCAAGTAGTTGCAGCAACGTCTCCAAACTACCCTTTTCTTCCAAGTCTTTAAAAATAAGACCAGTGTAACAGGCTTACGTTCATCACATATTAACGACTGAATGGTGAGGGAGATTTTATTGATGTGTGAATTTTATTTGTTATTGTACTCAAACTAAATGCAGGAGAGTATATAGTTTAATTCAAATCATTTTTATTTAATATAGTTCCAATTCACAACACATGTCATCTCAAGGCACTTTACAGACAATTTAATCAAATCACACAGTCAAATTGGTTTAAAGTTTTATATCTAAGTTTTATATCTAATGATACAAGGTCAATGTAAAGCGATGAAAGAGATGTTTGCCTATAAATTCTCTTTTTCTCTAATGAAATATTGCAATATTGCTATTTTGAACTGTTACAAATAAGGAAAAAACAGAATTTTTAACAAACCCACTAAACACTAATATTTAAAACATTTTTGAGCTAAGGTTTGCAATAATTACAAATATTATTGACAAAAATGCTATATATTTATACATAAGTATGTTTTTTATTATCATCTAAAAACTGGAAGTCTCAATCTTTATGTCTGTGTTTCCTTAAAAATTGCAACTTATAATTACATAGGAGCGCATTTATGGAGGCAGACATCTTTGCACTGCAGCAGGGCAGAGCTGACAAACTGTAGAAATCGCCATTATGCTTGAATGCAATGGCATGCAAATGACAGTTATGAAAAATAGATGGCAGCTACATATCAAAGAATGCTGTTATTCTACAGCATTTATACTGATTCAGCAACATCCCTGATGACTCACATGTAATGAGGACTGACGTTACTCCTCAGACTACTGACATCAGTAACTTAACTACATGCGCTCAGACGCTCAGAGTTGTAAATAAAACATGTTTAATTTGGATTATTTATATCAGACTATAACAGACCATGTAGTGGAAGTTTATACCAAAATACTTTTCTAGATATATACCTCCGTTATTTTCCTCCGCCTCCTCTGGAGAGCTTCAGAATTTGCCCCCTCGGCTCCAGTCATCCCGCTAGCATCTTTCCCGTGTTTGTCCCTGGCTGCACGCCTATCATGGCCTCTTTGCCTCTTCCTCGCCCTCGTTCTCAGCTAATAACCCCCGTGCCACAGTCAAGACTCAAATTCTGTTAACTGGGAACACATATTCTTTCAACCAATACAATCATGCTATCAAACAACAACTACAATGACTTAGTCTGTTTCTATCACTATGCTAAGCAGCTCACTAAACCATTACGAAAAAGAGGAACAAATAATGAGTATATTCACTATCTTAGGCCTATAAGAAATCTATATCCTACACAGGCTAATCAAATACTATTTTCAAGATTATTTACGTAAACAGACCTTGTCATCGTTTGAAAAGAAATGTGATTCGGACGTTGAGGAAGCCGTTTGTACCATGATGGCTTCCGTATTGTTGGAGGGAGAGAAGTGGTGGGGGGAGTTCATGTCGCTGCAGTCTGACCATTGGATGTATGAGCAGGTATGAGATTATTATATTATGATGAGCTTGAAGTGAATGTATCTTGATGTTCCCTGGACAGTTAGAAAGCTACATTTCAGCCAGCTGACCCACAATGCACAGCAACAATGGTTGGGAGGGAAACGCTAATAAGGTTATTCATGCAATCTCTGTGACATCTGCTTTTGAACCTTCTTTTTTACCATTTGAGTCGGTTAGAGAAACAAGGACGGCAGGCGAGAGCACCTTGGAGATTCTGCCGGAGGAATAACCTTGATCTATTTTCTGCAGCTTTATTAATTTGTTGGTTCTTTCATAGTTTTAAAACAATTCAGCTAACTACTAAATGTGTCTAATTTATGCTAATTATTAATCAAGATAAAAACTATCATCTTTAGTAGCAGTTCAAACTGAGTGGAAAAGCACCCAAGAGTCAGTTTGTCCACATAAAGGCAAACCAAAAATGATGCCTTTTAACAGACCTACAATGCATTTAAAACCATTATAAAGTTTGCCATTCTACAACAGAGGTTGGTAAAGTAGTAAGAGTAGCACTAATCAAAAAAATTAAGTAAAAGAAGAGAATGTAGTCATCTGAAAAAAAATCATAAACTAAGAGTAAAAAAGTAGTACTTTAGTAATGAATCACTGCTGACTTCCAAGGTGTACCTTTATTTTTGAAATGATGTAAATGACGTAATCAATTATCTGAAAATTCTAGTATAAAGTAGGTGACAAAAAATGTCCAGCTGTTTACTGTATTTTGGTCTGATGTCAAAAAGCTCAAGTTATTCATGGCAGGTAGAGTAACCAGAAAATCTACTCAAGCAAATGTTGCAATACTTTCACAAGAATACCACTTAAGTAAAAAAAAAGTACAATAAAGTAACCACTACTTAAAGTAATGTTTTTTTAAAAAAAAGTTATTCATGTAAATGTAAGTAGTTACTTCCCACCTCTGCCCTCCAAACATATCCAAGTTTTTTTTATTGGTTTGGCATTTTATGAGATATAACAGCTTCTTCCTCTGAACACAGTTGATCAGAAGAAACAAATATACTAATAAATACAGTAGAGATCGATCGATGCAAGTTTTCTAATTATTATTTTTACATCAGTCTAACCAATAACCAATATGTGCTATTTTAGGGGGTGTTTTTTTATGAAGCCGATGCTGCTCTTGAAAATACACAATGATAACTAATGTTACCCAAATCTCCATTTAAACAAAACACAAAGAATGTATGCATTCACTAACAAATGGAAACAAAACATTAACAATCGATCACAGATAGAGGGAGAAGCATGTGATCTCAAAGCATCCCTCCTGAATTTATTAACGAATCGGCACGTATCAGGAAATGCCAATAGAAGATAAAATGTCAACATCGATCGGCCGATGAATCGTTCTGTCTCTAAAATACAGAACAACCCTGTTAGACGTAACTGGACCAGAGACTCACCTTCCACCTCCTCCATCAACACACAGCATTAGACCCCTGAGAACCGAGCAGATTTACATGTCAGAGCGGTTCCCTAATCAAAGTCCATCCTCTTGAGAATCTTCTGAATTATTTGAATTAATATTCAAAGCTGCACATATAGCAGTCGCTATATGTGCTGTTTAACAAAGAGGAATGACATCTTAGTTTAGATACGAAGCTGTTGGCAACATTCCTTGACTTGTAGGTATAATTGCATCTCTGACAAGTTGAAGTTTGCTCTGTAATTGGTAGTGTTATTTTTTCCTATTAGCATGCTGTGGTGAGGAGCATTGATTAACTGTTAGTTATTTGCTTTCTATTACCAAGCAGTGCTACCTCATAGAAAGCGAAGCTTGACTCTCCTCTGGTATTTAACCCCTGACTATCTGTGTGGTTTAGCTGGGATTATTCTTTTAAAGGTTGAATGTTGTCCTCCTTCTACAAGAAAAAAGTGAAGAATTGTCGTTCTTTTAAGAAATGATGACAGCATGCAGTTACAGGTTGGTAAGAAGATACTGCTGGATGTTTTTTTTTAATTCTTAGTTGGATAAACACATTTGAACAACCTTCAGCGTCGGTCAGTGATTTCTGATATATTCCTTGACAACAGCATTTCTAAAGGGATTTATTCTGCAGATTTTCTGGGGAGCAGAAGATCAACTGATGTCAAAAAGGCATTAGATTAAATTTAAAAACATTCCTTTCATCACATCTTTGGTGTTCTTAAAATGGAAAGCAAAAAAAGAAAAACAGTCCCAAACCTGCAATTTGCCCAAAAATGTGGTGAGGTGAAGGTTTGGTCATGGCCGTTTGCCGTCCTTCAACCCAAATAAATTGAAAAATCTTTGCAAAGACCTTAGAAACACAGGAGTGTTTCTGAACTATAAACCTTCTGATGGAGAAAAAAGTATCAAGCTAGATCTGAAAGCTTTAGGAAAAAGAAAGGAAAAAATCTATGTGAAGCATCTAACAAAGCGTCTCAGTGTCGTCCTCAAATTTCCAGATGACCACAGTAGTAAATACAGGCAGTTATTCAATCTGAATGTCCTTTTTACAGTATTCAGTGCTTTCAGAAGACAGAAATGTGTTTCTGGATAAGGAGCTGTATATTTTCTGCATCATTTTCTGAGGACTACTTGAATAGTTTCTGACTTTGGAAATGAATTTATAAGTGTGTGTCTGCAGAGGGCCACTCCTGATGGTTCCGTAAACTGATTTTTGTTTTAAAAAAAGTCTTTACCAAGACTGCAGAAACTATCTACCACTAAAAACTGCAAGTCCACAGCTGTGTCACATTTGTCACAATGCTTTCCCTTTTCCCCGAGCAAAAGAGCAAGTATCAGAGAGCTGCATTAATTCTTGGATAATTTGTCAGGTTGGATGTGTTGCTTGAGACTAAATGAATGAAATCAAAGTGAAAACAGACAACAACCGGGATGCAGCTGTCAGCTTGATAGATGGAAAAAACTAATGCTAATTAGAATGTATTTAAATTTCTAATTGTTTTACTCTGTTGAACTTCTTTACATATGTATCCCTTTACCTACATGGGAAGATATAATGTTTTAATTAACTGCAGTATTTCCTTTCTCATAAATCTAATGTTCTACCATGTGAAGTTTGTGTTATAAGATGTTTCTGTGCTCAAAGGGTTTATTGTAAGTTCGTGATGATGAAGTGGAACAGTTAGACAGATGACAGCTAAACCAGCTGATGACAGGCTGAACAGGCTTTGAGCAGAGTAGATGATTGCTGAACAGACTATCCATTGGCTAAGAGTGGGCTGGAGTGAGGTAGAGCAGACTGGTCACAGACACAAGCAGTCCAGGATGTGACTAGAGCCATGAGGAAATGAGAATGCAGTGAGGCCGGGGTGGACACTGGAACCCTGGAAGACAGGCGGCACACACCATTACCAGAATGAATGGTAAGCTCTTATCAGATAGATACTAAGAATGATGGGAACTGTTCCTTAGTTTCTACACCGTGTCTCACTGAGTTTTCTAGGACAGGAAATATCACCAAACAGCTAGACTTGTCTTCTATGTATGAAAAAGAAAAGTGTGAGAATGATATTTCAGCCCGCTGATTGGTAGTCTAAAGCCTGTAGTGGGAGGAAGGAGCCTTGGTCCCTCGTATACAACCTTCAAAAACATCTCTCTTCCATCTCAGAAATTAAACACAGAAAACTTTTGTTTTGAAATTTTAATCTTTTAAAACCTTAGTTTGTGTTGGAGCCTTTCTGCTGAAATATTTTATTTACCCAAAAGGACAAAGCTGTTAAATTCCTTGAAAATCTATAATGAACTTTTTGAAAGCTAATTTGTTTTGGAATACTTTATAACATTTGAAGTGCTGCTGAGTATTTATAGCGTGTGAATATTGTATTTGGGACTGGTTCCAAAAAAAATGAATCCCCAAATATCTTTAGGTATCGAAAATTTTATCCTGTTTGGGATTTCAATCCTAAAATCCTCCTGATATATACGGTGATACACTCTGCATGCAGATATTTTTATCAGTATAACATCAAGATAAACCTTTAAAAAAATTGTTAATTTGTTGAGAGTTAATTTGCTGTTTTATCAAGTTTTTCTAGTTATATATATATATATATATATATATATATATATATATATATAATACATTTCTGCTGGTCTGCTTGATGTTAGCAGCAACATTTTTACTGGTAAAGAGTATAATTCATAATGTCAATCTAAAAAATGAGAAATATAAACAAACTCCTTATTTTAATGTAATATGTGAAAAAAATAATGCGTGATGAAAAAATGGTAAAGTTACTCCTGAAACCCTTTTATTGATTAGGAAGTTTTGCAAAGTTTCATATTTGGATTTTTTTTTTATTTTTCAATGTATTTCCATTTATAAAATTTGCTGCAACAGTAATGGAACAAAACTCCCTCCATACAGATCTGGTGTCTGTAACCCTGCAGCTGTTTGCGGCTCCTTCATTAGCGAGTGGATCGCAACCATCACAGCTCAATTCCTCTCTGTCATATTTAATGCGTCTCCGACAAAGACGAGTGTAATTACAGCGAGCCTGCAGTCCACACAGCCGACCTCCCCGGGAGCTGGCGTGTCGATGGGAGGCTGAAAGAGGTGAACGGATAGAAATCAAGTTTATAGATCTGTGGTTCGTGTTCGGCCCACCCCCTCCTCAGAGGGATTGGGAGGTTTTAATTGCCATCAAACCGGTACTGGTACTTTGTGAAGATGTGGGGCGTTGATACAAGGAGTAAGGGGCTGGTTTTCTTTCTCTGTGGTTGTTGTATTGACAGCTCCTCATCCTGGTAGAGCTGATAAGGAGGAGACACGAGGAAGACTGGATTGCATTTCAGGGCCAGGAATTGGAGACTCCTTTTTTTCTTCCTTCTTTTTTGTCTGGGGAAGCTGGCTTAGACACGTCTGCCGTGTCAGTCATATCTGATGTTTGAAGGGCACTGAAGAGGGCTCCACTGCTGAGCAGCTGGGAAGCATTGAGCAGCGTGCATGTAACCTTGTAACATAAATGAAACACCTGCATGCTAGAGGAGCATCCCATTCAGAATCAATGAAGGAGAGGGCATTGATTCACAAAGCTAAACACAAACAAAGAGGGCCGTGCTGCATTCTTCCTATTAGGCCACTGCCTCTCATCTGCTTTGTTTAACCAACTTCCATTCATACACATCTGCGGAGACAAAGGAGGATTTATGGCACCTGCTTAGTGCTCTTCATCATTGTTATCCACTGTACAGCTCTGAAATGGCTGAGATGATTTAGTGGTGGGGAATTCAGAGCCGGCTTCAGATCAGAGTTTCATTATCATCTGCAAATCTTCAGCATAAAAAAATCTCTACGTTTAGACTTGTTGAGTTTAGTGTAGGAGAGTCTTGAAAGTTTTTTTTTCATATATATAACGGCCTCCCAATACCCCAACGAATGCACATCGAACTTTGTAAGATGTTTTTTTTGTTGTTATTTTTAGCTCAGCTTGAGCTGTTCAGTGATTGGCTGGTTGGAAATTCATACTTTAAATTTAGTACTTCTGAAAGTGAGGTGCAGAGACAATAAAGTCAGATTGGTTAAAAGTTTCTGACAAGGAAACCAGTTGATTGAATCAAGTCACTGACTCGGAAGACATGTTGCTACTGGATAAGCTTGTGGCGAGAATTTCCACTTGCATTTAGTCGTTGACTCTTCAGCAATCCCTCACACCGAGCAGAAATGTGAGTATAAGGGGGTAGGGCTGAATATTGTTTATATTAGAACGGTTCCTGTTTGATTCCGACTCCTTGTTCAGATTCTGGTTCCTATTAATTCTTAATGTGATTCTTTAAGAAGAAGGAAGGACAAAATGGTCCAAACTTTCTATGAAATTGAATCCCTGATATCTAACTGTGTAGGGGAGTGGTGAGGAGGGGAGGGTGTCAGTCAGCAGACGAAGACAACTTTATCATCATTTAATATGTATATTTTTTACTTTTTTTCATTGCAATTTTAGCACCTATTTTCTGTGCACTATATACTTTTGTTATATGTCCTTATTATTATTACCTTTAACTACATGGCTTAGAATCTCATCGGTCTTTTACAGCCACTCTCAAACTGCCTTTGGAACATCCAATCTGCTCCTTTCAATGGGTGAAACTAAACCAGTTTACACATCTAAACATTTGCTCAGGAAGCTTTGTAGATCCCCTGCAACACACCCATTAATTGGATGTTCATTAAAAAAGAAAAAAGTCCCATTCCCCTTATTCTCAATCTTTAAATATCAGACCCTAAATTAGCTATTTTCTTCATTTTTGAGGTGCTAAAACTTTAAGCTAGAAACATTTTAGCAAGTTAACCCCTAGTTTTGTGTTTGTTTGTTTCCTGACGAACTTTCTCTGGTATAAAAACTGATCTGTTCTTCAAATCACTTCGAATAATACCAGCTGAACAGACCACTTTCAAACTGAGAAAGCCCTTAAAGCTCTGTTTAAAAAAAAGATATTAAACTGATGAATACTGCATCTTGAACCTCTATTAAGGAAAAACATTTATTTAAAATCAAACTTTCTGGCACTCTGGTTCAATTAGTTCCATTAAAAAATATACTTGTTTGATTCTGAAGGGAAATTATTCTCATCAGGAGTTGTTATTGAATCCCAGTGCTTTATGAAATATTTACTAATCCTTTGAATCATATTTTAGATATTGAAAACCCCTGAATTATCTAGTTTTTTTACTTTGCATGTCAAAGTAAAAAAATAAAAAAACTCAAAACCCTCAAAATGTCCATCCGAGCACAGCACCACCCCTTCCCCACCTGTTGCTGTTCTCTTATGTGTTATGAAAGCAAAACAGGCGCTACAAACTAGATTTCTGATGAAAAGCTGGCTTCCTACCACAAGAAAGTCCAGTAATCTCTGCCTGCTGTTGCTTTAGAGCAGAAGAAAGATTTAAGCTTCGGTGCTATAGTTACACCAAACTACTAAAAAAATAAAGTGGTGTTTAAAATACTAAAATATATATAATAATTTAAAGATTTGAAAGGATTAAGTAAAGTGTTTCTGCTTTGAATAGAATGCATTACTTTATATAAGACTCATATAAAATGTTTGTTTTTATGATGCTAATATAAATGTTGTACTTTTAGCTCGATTTATAAAAACTGCTGGAATCTGCCATGAGACTCCAATACAGGCTCTTACCTTGAAGCTATTTATGGGTTTTAATATGTGCTTGCTCCTATTGTGCTGGTTTTAGCTCAAATCTAGGAAATAACCTAGATTTGCCTTTAAAAACAACTTGATGAAAAGAAAGTTAAAAAAGTAAAAGAAAGAAAGTAAACAAGAAGGTAATGCTAACATGGCCACTATTTATCATGCTTATCCTAATAGCTGATATTCTCATTACTATTTTAAAGCCAGTATCATGGTCAGTTGTGAGACTCAGTTATGAATACTGTGCTTTGATTCTGTATGCAGGGTAAATTATCCCAGTCTAGATTTTTGTTGTGGTTCAGTGCAAATCTATTTCTTCTTTAGAAGAATGTCCCTAATTTGTTCTGCAACTGGAAAAACTAAAACACACAGATGTTTTTTTCCTAAATGCAAAGAACTTGGGGCTGCAGTCTTTTTCACAGTGATCTGAAAGCTAGAGGTGCAGCAATCTATTTTTCTTTCCGATCAAATCTGATATTATTCCTGTTGGCCAGTGCTTCTGTTGGATAATTTAACTGTTTACCTCACCATGTGGGTAAAGACTTCATGTTTGACATAAACATTCTTAAAAAAGATAAGAAATTAACACAGATATCGATAATCACTAGCTGCTGTGACATAATCATCAATGCAATCATAAAACTGAAGTAGAAGATTGTTTTAACTGTATTGTTGTGTATGAAATAAATCAAAATATCAAATTAAGAAAAGACAACAGAGCCACAAGCAAGAGCGAAAGGCTGTGAAAGGTTCTTCTTTTTGTGAAGTTTGCCAAAGTTATTTCTAAATTTGATACAAGGAGAGCACAATGTGAAGCTATGATATGATTTAACTGATAAAATATCCTGATATTTTAGGCTGTATTTCGATTAAACATATCGTCTAATGAATATATGACCGAGTCAAGTTTTTCTTTCACCCAAAGTGAGATTTATCTCCAGTGGTCATTATTTCAGAGGTGGTGGGAGAACTCCGGACAGTTTGAGGGCTTTTTTAGCATTTATCATTAAAGGATTGATCATTTAAAAAATCATTGTAGGAATAATCTGCAGTAATACAAGTCAATGTAAAATTACTGGGTTCGTCTGACTATGAAGTAGTGTAAGTTTTAAGCCAGAGTCCAGATTCATTAACAGTGAAGGCAGGGTGGGTTTATTTCTGCAGCACCTTTCTGTAGCAAGACGACTTCACAAAGGAAAAATAAAAAGCAAACTGTGGCTGAATAGAGGCAACACAAATAGTTAAAGATAATTCATGGAAAACTTTCAAATACGATTATGTGAAGAAATACGTAATTACATTAATTAATTGGTTAGATTTAGAATAAAAAAGGTAAAATGGAACAAAATTTAGACTACAAAGAAGCCCATTAGAAAATGTTGGTATTTTTGTCTCTTTTTTTGAAGCCTAATCTTGTCAGGTGTTAGGAACTAATGCTGATGCATCATCAGATTCTGGTGTTGAAATATTCTTCTCATTCACAGCTTGGTGCAAAAAAATAAGAGGACTATTTAATAAATCAAAGTTTATATCATGTAAGAAATGTTTAAAAACTTAAACCTCACTGCTTACCTCTTAAGGAACACGTTTGTCTGTGTTCTCTCTTTTCTACGTTTTAAGCTGAAGAATCTACGCTGATCCCATTGCAATATATGTGTCATAGATTTGACTGTCAGTGGTGCATCACCCCCACTGAGCTCCACAGGTCGCCCACAGAGAAATAATTGTAACCCCCACTGAGAGGGAAGAGTCTAACTCCGATGAGCCACCCGGCTTCTGCTCCTCTCAACACTCACTTCAACCTCAGAGTTAGAGTCCTTTATGTGACGTCTCTCTTCCACCTCGTGTTTCTTTAAGGTGCTTGTTACAGGAAGCAGCGGGGACCCTCTGCAGATCCCCCTCTTCCGTTTTAACAGATGCTGCTTATTATGCCAAAAAGTGTCAATTCTGTTAGAATATAAACCCTGTAGAAGTTTTCTGATACTCCCATATAATCAGGTCTCTCCTGCTGCTTTGGAACAGCAGTTCTGTTCCACTAAAGGTAAGAAAAAGTGTTGATTCTTGATCTTATCCCATCGGATGTGAATCAAGCATAAAGTCCTTCTGTCTTATTATCTAGGAGAGAAAAAGTTCCCAAATTGTCAATATCTTGTTTTGTTTCCCTTCATCAGATGAAAGCTCTTTTTATTTTTTTATTAATGTATCAATTCTGACCTATTACAACCCAAACTTGTTTTTATTTTTACCGTCACATGTTAGACCAAAGATAATAAGTACCTAATTGTGAAAGAATAAAAATGGATACAAGCTTTTTAAAGTTGTTCTACTAATGAATAACTGAAAAAAACTGTCCATGCATTTATATTAAGGCTGGATAATAACTCAATACCAACATATATCTCCATACAATCTTATTCAGTAACGGTGAACCATTTCTGGTGTTTGTCATTAGATATGTTTACATGTGCAGTTTCATGGACTGTGCTCAATAATATCCTGTTTCTTCAGGGATCTGTTGTTTGCTTTCTTGGCCGATTTTTTGAGGCTTTTATATTGTTAATATCTTTCTTTGTTTTTTTTTTTTTTGTCTTTTTTACGGCACTAGTGGCTCGTTTTTCTGGCAGTAGGCTGACAGGAAAGGGGGGGTGAGAGAAGGGGAGAGACATGCGGGAAAGGACCACAAGCCGGATTTGAACCTGGACCAAGGCCTCCGTACATGGGTCGTGCGCACTAACCACTGCGCCACCTGCACA
>JAUZNJ010106072.1:0-47102 GCA_034780135.1 Jordanella pulchra | reverse complement strand
TCCCAAAGATGTTTGTCTAACTGTGCCTGCCATTTTCCGAAGCCGCCTTTGTTGTTTGCTTTTCCTCACTTTAACCAATTCAGTTCAACAGTGGTCTCAGGGTTTATTTGCTGGCCTGACTTCCGAGTCTCTGGTAGAGGTTCTGAATCACCTCCCCCAGCTAATTGTTTAGCTTGTGCTTGTGATCGGGTTACAACATACACTGGCTTACAGGTCTGGATCAGTTCTGGCAAGACTGGGATATCATGACCCAAGATAACTTTATGGGGAAGACCTTCCACTACACTTACACTTAAAAGATAAGTTTGGTTTGCCACTTCCAGATAAATTGCAGCAGTGGGGTAAGTTTTATGATCACCATGCACACAGGAAATATCAAGGCCTGGACCCTGTAGATAGCATTGATCTTTCAAAATAGAAGGGTGGACTAAGGTCTGTGCACTTCCTGTATCTAAAAGAGCAATGGCTGGCTTTCTATTTACTCTAACCTTGATTAAAACAAATCAAACCACCTCCCAAAAAACAATACATTCACCCAAATAACCCAGAATATATAAAGAACATGCAAAACAGCACATCTTAGGGAGGGGGTAAATCCCTCACAGGGTGTTTTATATATACACTATGTATATATAGTTTGACCAAGTACCCGCGTATGTTTGTGCTAGTTTTAACAAAGAAATTTATTCAGGAGGATTATATCTGGGGGGCAAAATTTTATTTTTGTTTATTTTGTCTGCTGTTTTCTTTGTTTCTATTTTTGATTAATTGGGTCTTTTTATACTCAGGTTTGTTTATGTATTCCTTGTATTCTTTGTTCTTTGCCAATAATAGATTCGTTTTCCTGTTTTCCCTTCAATTCACCCCAAGTCACCCCCTTCATTATCCCTTCTGCCCTCTCCTATCACACCTGCAAACTAAAAGCCAATCACACACACAGTATTTAAACTTCTCTCTGTTTCTCATTCTTCACTGGTTTCTTCTGTGAGCTACCTGGCATTTTCCCTGTTACTGCTACCTTGTGGATTCCTGTGTTTCTTGTAACTTCTGTTATTTTTTTGGCAGGCTTTGCCTCTCTGTAGTGATGGTGAGATGAAGCCTCATGAGGCTTTTGGACCATTTGGCCAATTTGCTTCAACGAATCACTCATTTCATGGAGCTTCATGAGAACATGACACCACCTACTGGTGCAGTTCATAACTACACTTAGCATTATAAGCTTGGATGTTTCCAATTGTTTTTCTTGTTTTTTTTATCTTAATCCCTTTGAAATTATTCATGATTGAGTATAATATATATATTTTTAATTTAGTTTGTGTAAATTGTATCACAAAAGATAAATCTTTTAAGATTGTTTTCTGTCATTTTAGTGATATAAATTCAAGCAGACCCTGAACGTTTGTGCCACTTGGGCAATGATGAGTAAAATAAAAGGTATTGGTCGATTTTATTCAAAACAACAGTTTTTCCAGAGTTTTTTGTTTTAATTATGTGTCCACCCAATCGTTTTTTAAAACAACTAACCTAATTTGATAACGTTTTTAAGCAAACTGTATTGGTAAAAGGGCAAATCAATACAAATAGGAAACTTTGTCCGAAATACTGATTAATTAGTGCAACTTTCAAAACCCACAATTAAGGACTGAACCAGGAACCTTTCAGGCTGGAGTCACATTATTACAACCAATTACACCAATGACACCACTACCAATACAGAGGAAAATAAATGTAAACTAATTATGGGGGACACAATTGACAACGATGATTTGTGTTATACAAGCATTTTGTTTTCACGAACTAGATTGTTTGTTTTTCTAACCAATCTTTTCTTAGAGTAAATCTGTACTCTGTCAAAGCTCTGTGTAAACACTCGACTGAACGCAGATCTTCTACAAACTCTCACATCTTGCCTGAATACTGAAGCTGTTTAAATGCCTGTCGAAGTTCGTGGGCGATCTGAACCACTTCCCGAAGCGGTCATGTGGTATTTGCGGCGGCAAGGCTTTGGAAGTCATCAATTCCAGCCCCTCCCCTACTTGAAACAAGCCTCCGCTTTGCGGAAACGCGCTTTGCCCCCTCCACTACTCGATACATGCCTCGAAGCCTCGGCCCATCTCATATCATCACTACCTCTCTGCATTTAGGTCCACATTAAACGTCAGCAGGATAGAAAGAACCGGAACCAAGAAGGATCAAGTAGACTTGCCATCAACAGAGCATAGGAACCAGGTATCTTGAGTTTTATAGCAGGTAAAAGTAATTGATTCAACTTTATGCAAAGTGGTGTGGAGGTTGTTCCCATATTAAATACAAAAGATTACTGGACTGACCTTTACTTTCAGGAAAATGCTTAGAAAACAAAAAACAATATTGTGGTGTGTAGGTATGTGTTTTCCTTCTCCCGATTGGGGAAAAGATTAAATCCAGCTTTATCAAACTTAAGATTTATGATTAGAATAACAAATCAGACCACTTAGAAAATACTAATGTGGGCTTAATAAAAAGCATGTAATACAGTTTTCTGAATCCATCCATCCATTATCTCCCCCTTGGTCCATCAGGCTCGTGGTTGGGCCGGTCCCAATCTCCGGCAGACTTTTGGCGTAAGGCAGGGTGCACCCAGGACAGTTCCGGCAAGAAAACTTTTAGAAAAAAGTATTAAGCATCTTGTTAAATAAAGGAGATTAATGGATAATTCCCTCAGTTGCCATTTATTTTTTTCTTTGCAAAGAAAGTGAGAACAAACAGAAGTCATAGCATGAGGTTCAGGTCTGTTCTGGCCTGAAACAGTTTGCACTCTCTTAACTTAAAATCTGAAGGTTTTTTTTCAGTATAAAAAACATGACAAGACAGTGAGCAGACAACATGTGAAATGTTATGAGAACCTAAACTGGCTTGATATGAGAGGATTATTTATTGTCCCAAAACGACATATAAGCTAGACAGTGTGTGGCCTTGAAGGTGGAAAGACTTAAGTAAAAAATTTTATAAGCACACTCATTTGTCTAAACTGACCTTTCTAAGCCCCAGCCCTACTTATTACCCTAAATCACCCTTTCAATTCATTCTTTGATGATTAAAATTTCCAAACTGTCAAACCATCTTTTTTCTGTTGTGCTGACTAGAACAACCCCCCCCCCAGTTATAGCACATGTCCTTAGATAGCTGTTGAATCATCCAAGCTACTCGGCAGCATTGTCTTGCTTTATTAATTCTGTTTATTAAACAGTAAATGTGATATGGGTGTTCTTAATTGGCAGATTGCCTGTGTGTGTATGTTTGTGTGTGTTTAAACTCAGCCATCTAAGTACGAGTTTCCCAATCATTCAGTCTTGGCCGTATGTGTTTCAGGATTTGAACTGATTTCGACCCCCTGAGAGTTTTGACACCATGATATCCTGTTTGTGTTTGTACTTTTTATCTGTTGGTGTGCCCAGCCGAGCTGCGTGAAGCATCACACCTACTTTACTCTTGTTGCAAAACTGTGGCTCCTGATTGGCTGCCTTGAATTTGATTCACATCACCCCTATTGGCCAAGATACAAAGAGGTGGCAGTTTGTTGCTGTTGCTAAGATCCTGTTGCTAGGTTCTGGCTGTTGCTAGGAGACTTGTGATGCATTATGGATGGATGACTGCTTTCCTCATGGAGGAGTGATTCTGAGCCCACATCTCTGTCCTTTTTTCATTCTGTCATTATTTTCCTCTTCCTCTATTTCCATGTTTCTGTCTCCATAAGACTTTTTTTCTTTTTTTTTCCCAAATGAACCATATTTAAATTAGACTGATCCGAAGGTAGTTGCAGTTTGGTGTTGCTGTGCAATGTTTTTATTTGAAACAGGAAGTATTTTGGTATGCAGACCCATTTACAAAGGCCTTTACCTTATATTTATATTCTGTGTAAAAGGAGGATCCTTCTCCTCATTAAGGAGACAGCTCAGCATCTGTGCCACCGTCTTGGATCACATTGCTCTATCTTAAATTCCTCCCAAATTATGAATGTTTGACAGCAGATGTCTGCAGCCCCTCCAGAATGCTTTAGCCAGTATAGCATTCAGGGAAAAAGTAATGCATGACCCAGGTGCTGACTTGCAAGGCGAAACATCACATCCCACAGAAAAATGCTTGGTTTGATGTGCAAACATCAAACTCCAGTTTCACAGCTTTTTTTTTTTTTCTTTAAATCACACTAGATTCCAAAACAAAGTTAAAAAATTCAAAAGTCATAGAACCTACTACGAATCATGAATATAATACAATTCTCTGGACACAGAGCCCCTCAGTGTTATGTGGAAAAACGAAAGAAAAAAACTTTACAAAAATTAATTCAGATTTCACTGATAATAAAAAATAAGTCCTTACACAATACAAAAAATGTAAACTCTATTTCATAATACGTCGACTCAAGGTACTTCACATGACAAACAGATCCCATTTATAAAAAGAATTATCTAATCAAGTTAATCCAGTCTTGAAGAAAGATTTTAATTTATTTGTAATACTATTCATTTCAGTTTATAATGCAAATTCATAAATGTTTTCTGAAATAAATTGATGACATAGTGTTGGCACTGTAAAAATAACTACTAAAAATATTGATGTGACAGGCGGCAGCGGTCAAATGGAAAATGCACTTTTAACATCAGAACCTGGCTTGTTGTAAGCAAAAATCTGCTCTAACTTGCTTTGAGAAGAAAGAGTAGACATATTCAAGTGTTGGCTCATGAGTTATTTCTGTAACAGAAAAAAGTTAATGGTTATCGCCTGGAGAGAAAGACGGAAAACAGATGAGCTTCGAGCCAGTGGTAAAATCTGTGGCATGAAATATAGAGCAAGGGAGAATGGGGTTAGTTGGTTGGTTGATTGTCACATTTGCTAAATTTGGCTCCCTACAGGGTGCTGTTAAACACTAAAACCTATAGATGGGTTGGTTTGTTTTCTTTGCCAGGCTAAAACATGTGCTTGCCAGCATAAGAAAGAAAGAGATCACAGCTGGGGTTTGTTGTTGCATCTGATGCTGCTGAATAACACTATCAAAATAATGGTAGGTTAAGAGTTTCACAATATCTAGCAATGCAAGATAATGTAATAAAATTAGTCCATCAGTATGTATGTGATCTTTTGTTTGTGTGGGCAGGGGAGTGTGTCTGTGTGGTAGCGAGACGGGATGTGGCTGTCTGACTATTTCCCATGTGGTTGGGATCTGCAGCAATGTGTCTTACCCTTATCTGAAGTCATGTTGCATCAACTGAGTCCAGATCTAGTAGATGGCTTCCCACGATCACCTGTGCCATCTTCACCACCCTGGCAGAGGCCTGTCTCTCCTATGCCATGCAGCTCCCATATCAGGCTGAGGCACTAGCTGTGTGGTATGGGAGCTTTGACTTTGTAAAAGTTTCGGAGCAGCTTAGTAGAAAGCCCCACCTGTTGCAAATGGCCATTGCTTGGCCTTCTTCACCAGCTGGGAGATGCTCTCAGTCAAACAGTGGTCAGATGAAATGGGAATCTCCTGAACTTTATGCTATTCACACACTCCACCTGATTTCTGTGAAAGCAGAAAGGAGCGTGTTCAGTCTTCCTGAACTGAACATGCTCTTGAAGTAAGTTATTAGAGCAGACATTCCCTTCATTAATGACCTGTAAAAGTCTATGGTCAAAAAGCAACTAACAATTCTATTAGCGCCCACTTTTCCTGCCCATAGGCTGTTTAGACTTTTACCTTAAAGTTGGTACAAGAGAGTGCTAACGGCAAAAACGAGCCACACACTTTAGAGAGCCAGTGATCCCACTGGCTGTCTCTCTGAATTCAGTGGTCAGCTCACACCCAAGGTAGTCAGCTACTGTGCTGGAAACAAATCTGCTTTTTGCATTATGACAATTTGCATTCCTCCCCGGAAAAAAAAAGAGAAAATGGATTGCAAAAGCAAAGAGCTCATTGTCGTTACTTTATTCCTATAAATTGTCTTTACATTCTGAGGTTTTTACTTGGAATTTATTTTTTATGATGACATGACAATTGAAGACCAAAGGAAGTTTGCTGTTGGTGCACACAAATCATGCCAATAAAGTTGATTTTGATATAAGGGAGTTTATGGTTAATCTGTTCTGCAATTAAACTTTAGGATGTGATCATACATTAAAATGGAATCAAATGGGACACTTTTTTTTCGAGAAATTAGAGTGAAAAAGAACCCTGTTATACATACCCATGGTTAGTGAGAGCAAGAGTTACTTTAGTGGCTTTGCTCCAGAAAAACAAACCCAAAAACAATAATGACATGGTGAATTATATCAATATAGAGAATAAAATTGTGTGAGTGGGAGAAATAGCTCAGCTGATGACTGTCTACTGCATAGTATGTCAAACACTCAAAGTCCTCAAGGACCAGTATCCTGCAGCTTTTAAATAAGTCACTGATCCAACAAACCCAAATCAAATGGCTTAATTACCTCTCTAGCATGCAGTCAAGTTTCCACAGTTCTGCTAAGGATCGTTATTTGATTCAGGTGTGTTAAAGCAGAGACGCATAAAAAAAAAAGTGCAGGGCACTTGTGCCTTAAGGACTGGGTTTCGACACCCCTGGTATACGGCAAGATGGCACAAGTAAACACAGGGCCTGCATTGCCTACCGGATGGTGGTCAGAGCCCCGGTTGCACCCGTGTACATCAGCCTCACTTCTGTTAGTCAGCCTGTCTATATTGTGGCTTGTCATCCTAAGTTTGTCCGTCTTATATCAGAGATCTGATTGCTCTTTATGTTCCTAACAGAGCACTTCACTCTCAATCTGCAGGGTTACAAGTGGTTCCCAAACTTTGTAAAAATAGAATGGGAGGCAGATCTTTTAGTTATCAAGCTCCTCTTCTGTGGAACCACCTACCGATTTTAGTCCGTGAGGCAGACACCCTGTCTACTTTTAAGGCTAGGCTTAAAACGTTCCTTTTTGATAAAGCTTATAGTTAGACTGGCTCAGGTTGTCCTCAGCTATCTCTTTAGTTATGCTGTTATGCAGAAGTTATCTCTGTAAGCTGCAGTATGTTTTCATTCTGAGATTAAGAGATCAAGGTTTTTTTTTCAGTCAAAATTGAAAATAGAGAAAATAATGTTAACGTAGGATGAAATAAGGAATGCTCTTAAGAAGATTTTAGGTGGGTTAAAAAAAAAGTTGTTTTAAGAACTGTTGAGTCATTCATCATTTGTCATCGTAGCTCCAGCACAGACCCTGGCTAGCCATTGTCTCTCCCCAGCACTGGTGCTCGTTGCCTGGCTAGAGAAAAGGAAGTAACTCCGGTCATCCAGATGCAGATCTTGGAGTAGAGGGTGGTACTGTCTGGTTCTGTCCCTGGAGAATTTGGTGGACCCATAGTCTGGGAGGAAGGTTTAAACTTTAAAGCTTAATTTATTTAAAATGCCCTTTAAAATTAGCAGAAATTTTACTTTTGGCTATATGGAAGGGTCCTTCCATTCGGTTCTGTGTAGTTCAGAGGCCCAGTCCTTGTACCAGTTAGTTCATCCACAGGCAACTCTCAAAGCAATTTAGATTAATCCGATGCAATTATAAAGGCAAATGGGGCGTCGCCCTGTTGCTATGGCAGTTAGCTGTTAGCTGTTGCTCCTGGTGGCATGAGGCAGAAGATGACGGCAGGCGGGCATGTGCCGTTGACAGGGAGGCAACGGAATCAGTACGGAACGGTCCGGCCACTTCACAGTTCAGCTCAGCAGCTTTTAGCAGCTCCTCTGGAAAACAGCAATTGCCCAGCTGTTGTGTTGGTTGGTCAGAACTAGGTAATTTATCCTTTGCCTCTGGAGGCGGGTTCAATTATACTGCGCTCAACTCAGTTTACCTAAAACCTCTCATTATTAGCCTATCATAAAGCAATCCCAACTTAATCTGCTTCCTAATTTAGAATTATGAATGATGTATAATGTCACAATAATTCTGCTATGTATTTTTTTCTGTGTTTACATATAAGGTATGTGTATAAATCTCAGACAAAAACCTTGAACATAGACTGCTCAAGTGTGAATGTGCTGTGTGATTGCATGATTGCTTTCTTGCAAGCTCTTGTCCAGAGCATTGCCGTCGCAGGACCATACTCCCAGTGCACTTATAGAACCTCCTTGGTGTTCTAAAAGACCTGGTTAAACCTCCTTAGTTGCTTCTCAGATTTCTCAGAATCTGAATTAGCTGATTTTCCTCTTCTGCTCCAAAATGTAGATTGGGCAGTCGCATTTCTCACTGTGGTCTCTTCAGTCCAAAAATGTGCTTAATAGTCTTGGTGATATTAAACTGCATGGTCTTGTCTAAGCAGCATGATAATAGGCCTTCCTTATATTTCTTCTCACTATCCTATATACAACTGATGAAAGTGTTAATGGTTCTGAAATATGCTTGACTACATAGTTATGATCAAACACCAGGAAAGCTGGTGTCAAATCCCCTGATCTTAATGGCTGAATATTTTGGGACACCGATACATACAGTACTGTGGTGTGGATCTGTCCCAAAGTCAATAAGCTTGATATTAGTGTGGTCATGAGGTGTTTTTCCTTTCTCTTCTTTCAACCCAGATGGCAACATAGCTACTCAGCCTCAGCTCTTATCTTTGAAGACTGCTCAAGTCTGCACATCAGAAATACCTGATGCTGCTGTCTCATACCCACAGAAGGCAGGCAGCGTGCATGTCACTGAGACTGAGCCAAGGATGTCTCTGTGCATCAGTGCCACAGCAGGAGGCCTATCAGATTGTATGTGTGCACAGAATTAGTATTGTGAAATGTGCTACAACGGTGTGTGTGTGTCTACAACTGATCTATGACGAGCCAGCCATGACGGGCTCTAATAGCTCTCCAACACATCCGTCTGAACACAGTGCTGCTCATCATGTGCGTCTTTCTTCTGTCCATTTTATGTGTGACTCTGTTATCACCCTAAGTCTTCTCCTCCACTGCCAACAGCACCGGTGCGAGACAGATTAAGAGGGAAGTTGTCCAAGTAATGGTATCGATGGAAAGTTCTACTCCTGATGCAACTCTACTCAGATAAACTCAGACAAACTTGAAGCAGTCGCATTACAGCAGATTCAAGTTGGTCAATGGTCTGAGGAGGTAGTCATTGGGCTACATCCTATTATCTTTTAAAGGAGTGTGGCAGGCTGTGTGTGGAATGCTATCATCTGTTATGGGAACAAACAGCTTTGAATGTTTTGTTGCAACAGTTCTTTAAAACTGGAAAAGGAATCCAAACAATAAGAGAGCAAAAACACCTTTAGAAAGTAAAACAATCTCATAGAAGACAGATAACATAAACAAGTGACCCCTTTTTAGTTCTAAGGCTTATGCATGAATCATTTTGTCTTTGTAAGGTTTTGCTTTGTTGATGATTCACAGTTTGAAGAACCAGCAGTAGAAGCAGTATATGTCATCTTTTGCTGAGAGACTCCAAAATTGCTCCTGCTCATCGAGCTTTGCAGGCATCTGTTTATGTGTACAGTAGCTGTCGTCATGCTGAGCTTCTTAAAAACAATTTTAGGGTCCAGCTTGGTTTATGGTGTTCAGTCATTTTTCTTTTACAGTTTACTCTTGCACTTTACAGCTCTCAAAATGACCTGCAGATTTTTTTTTTCTTTAAAATCAGGGAAAAACTCACTTTAATGTCTTTAAAGCACAGCAAAAATGGGTAAAAAGAAGAGGCCCTATATTTATTTTATAAACCAAAAAAATGTGATTCTTTCCAATCAAGATGTTAACTGTGCAGTGGGTTACTTTCCTATCATCAGTAGAAAAAGAATACAAACTTTCATGTGCTCTAATGGTTATTTTAATATCTATGTTAATGTGGTAATCCAAACTAGCTGCTTCTATCTTAGAGAGCTGACCACAAAGTCTTACTGTGGCATTTCAGATTTTAAATAAGCATAGTGCAAGTACCAACGTTTTTGCAGACGTTTGACCCCTGTGGCGACAAATTAAAAGACACCAGTTTTGTGAATGAGGATGGGAGAGGAGGAAAACATAGTAGTCTGAACCCTGCGACTGAACTGAACTTTTCGAGGAAAAAAGGGATTCTGAGGTAAGAAAGTTATAAATACTGATGTTATTTTGATTAAAGCATCTTTCCTTTTTTGCAAGAAGGGAAAATTGCCTCTCATCTCATTCTACTGCTGATCAGAGTCCTATTGGATATTTACTGTCATATAAGACAAAAGTGATGTTTTCTTACTGTTGTGTGGAGTCGTTGATGGGGTTTAAGTTACACACTTTCAAAGGAAGTTGCTCATGTTCCCTTGACGGTGTGTAAGTGGTGGCGAAAAAAAGTAACCCCTTTTCTATTGCTACTCAAAAGCACAGGGCTTTTGAAAACTTGGGTAGATTTTTACCAGGGTAAATTCACATTCCTGAGATTCACTTTCCTGACGTTTTGGACCCTGTACTTCCTGGGTGTTTAAGATGTTTGTGTTTTCATGCTAATCTGTTATGTTTTTCATCCCTACATTTCTTTCTGTCAAAACATTAAAATTGTCCCCTGTGGTGCTTGGAATAAAAATCGGTGAATCACAAGCTGCGATGCTGTCTACTGCAGGATGCCACTTTGGCCCACACCTAAAGCTAATGACACTTTATGTGATTTAAAACACAGCTGTTAGTTCTGTACTCCATAAAACAGATGCTTCTAACGCCCACCCAGATGGTGAAAATGACTGTGGATAATTGCATTCCAAACAGTGTACAGTGGTGGCAAATGAACAAATCTGCATCACAACAGACTTTATTCACAGGCTGTTTACCGCAAACGAAAATATTTCTTCTTTGTTAAAGCAATATATAAGCCAGCTCTTTATACTTGACTGTGTGCAGGAAAAAATTGCCCCAAAGCTGTTAAATTAGAGAGGAAGCCTGATCATCTTCAATGGAGGTTTAACAAAGTTCTCCACAAAGTTTCATTTGTTATTATGATAAAATGTCCAGATATCATACTGAAATACACACACTCTAATTCAAAGTATTGTACCATCCACCACATGTCAGTTTAATTCAATTAAACTAGGTTGATCCAGTTATGATTCAACATTGATGCAGCATTGCATCATGTTGGATCAGCAGCAGCTTTTATTTTGCTTTAACCATGATCAACTTGGCTTACAGAAGGTTACGGTTTCATTGAATCCTAAAACTTAAGGCATGTTGAGTCTTTTTGAAAAGGCTCAGTGAGAGCTGTGATTAATCTGTAGAACAAGCTCAACACCCATCCAAAAATTGAATGTGAAAATTTAGTAGTATCGAATTTAAAGATTTTTTTATTATGTTCCAAAAAATGTTAATTACCTGCCAATGTGACATAAAGCTGGAAATAAGCTGCATTGGCTGTTTAATTCAAAATGTCTTGGTTCAGGATGAGTTATAAGTATCAAAGATATAATAGTAAACTTTCAAAAACAGTCAAAAGTCACTGATTACATTTTAACTGGTGTAAAGCAGGTATTAATTTGTGCCTCATCTATAAGGGGAACATGTTTTTACTCACTTCAATTAAACTTTTTTTGATGCTTGCATTAAGAAAATCGAATCAGTTTTTGTAAATTATAAAAGGCCAATAAATTGTTTTTGAGTTTCCCTTTAAAATTGAATATAAAAAAAAGTCTAAAAATATGTAGCCTTTATTTTGTTGACTAGAAAGCAGCCACTTTCACATAAACTTGAAATAGATTCTAATATTTGTCCAAATAGTGTAGTTTTTTTTGCCTAACAACCCACATTCATTGAACAGTATCTTTTTTCTATATCTGACAACATGAAGGCTAAAATTAACAAAATTGTGAAATAGAGATGGAGTCTTTTTACTCGGCTGATTATCAATTCTATACTTTGGACCTAACGAGTCACTGAAAATAAAATTCAGCCATTTCAAATTTAACATTTAAATCAGACTATGAAATATCCAAATTTAAATGCATCTTCTAAATGCAAACTTTAAAATTAAATTGAATTTTTAAAGAGGAATTGTAAATCATATTTATTAATTCATTGTTAAATACTGAAAATGTATCATTTATTTTTAAATCCTATTTCTAAAAATGGAAATTTAAAAATCAAATTTCATAAATCTGATTATAAATACAATTTTGAATTTAAAAAAGGTATTTCTAATTCTATTTTGTTTTTCGACTTACATCTTCCAATCCATTTTGAAATTGCATTTTCTTCTTGCATTACCAGTTCTATTTATTATTTTCTTCACCCTTCTGGTCCCTGAGCACACTGAAAATGAGTTAAACCAATCACAGTTGTTCTTAAGATGTAACCAGCTCCCTCATTGGTCATTTTGTTAACCAATGAGAGAGTTTAACTGCTTTCCAGCGTGTTCTAGGACCAGACGGGTCACCGAAAAGGTAAAGGGAGCAGGTAAAGCAAAAAAGAAAATATAATTTCAAGAAGGTTTTAAAAATGAATGTTGAAAAAGAAAATGCAGATGAAATATAGAATGAACTTTTTAAATGTGGGATTAGAAAACGTATTTATAATTAGATTTATGAATTTTGGTTTTTAAATCTATTTAGAAATAGAATTTGAAAATACATTTTCAAATTCCAAAAATTAATAACAGATTAATAAAAACAATTTACAATTCCTCTATAATAATTCAATTTAAAATTTGCAGTGAGAAAATCCTTTTCAAATTTGATTTCAAATAGCCTGATTTGTATGTTGAAATAGGTCCTCTGTGTTATACTACCTTCTAAAGTCCTGCTGTAGCAAAGCAATGGCTCTAAGGGAATGATCTGTGTGTCAGTGAAATTATATCTATTTTTTCCGAGAGCATGAAAAATGACAAACACAGTCTTGCATGGTTTCTTGTGCTTTTAATTTACAGCATCAGCAAACAATTTTAGAATAAATTTGAAGGGGAAAAAGATTTTTGCTACTGTGTACAAATCATCCATTTATGCTACATATAGAATCTGAGAAGCAAAACTAAAGACATTTTATTCCAAATTCATTTGCTTGAAACCCATTATATTGCCCTTAATCCGGTGTTTTACGCTTCACCTCCTGTACCTTTATATTCATATTAGTCACAATAATGTATGTTTAAACTTCAATTGCTGAGTATTTATTTGCAATTATATGAAGTACGATGAAGCCCTAATCAGCTGGAATAAGTACAATTCAAAGGTAGTTTCAGCAGCCTAAGAGGCTTTTTACAGCGGTCCTACAATATTTTTATTAAGGCAGACATGGGTGTAACTTCACGAGCCACAATATTAGTTTCCTACAAGAGATCAATTCAGGCTGAAGAAACACAATATTGCATCCACTAAAAGTACAACAATAAATGATTATTACATTTCAAACATTAGATGTGTTTATTTTTCTAAAATATATTTCCAGTGAAATAAAACTAACTTCAGTTGGAGGTTAAATCAATTGCTTTTTTGTACCCAAAGTACCAGACTGAGCAACACTCTAGGATACTGCAAGAAAATATAACACAGCATAGCACTGAAAATCCAGCAAAGCATGAAGATTACCTTTCCACACACCCAAAGACCTATCAGGTACATCAATTCAGTATAACATTCAGGTTTGAATTAAAATGTCTGATTATCTTGAGACATTCTAATTAAAATCCACTTTTCCATTAGTATTCCCCCGTTTCTTTGTACAGGGCTATATAATGCACTATACGAATATGATTTTAATCAATAGAGTCCCAAAGGTAAACCTCTTCATTTTAGCTAAACTTTTTTTTTGTAAATCATGTAACCAAACCTTGCTATACTCAATTGATTTCCATGGGGTCATTGATGAGCAAACACAAACCTAATATAGATATTCTAACAAAGATGTTACCCAGTCAAAATTTGGTAAATTGCAGTGAGATGTCACTTTGGAAAAATAAACTGTAGGATAACAGAGGGATGATACACCTATGTACAAGAGTGTTACAGCAGTTTCCTGCCACTATATCAACCAATGGGAATAGAGAACAATAGATTTTAGGGGGGGGAAATACAGAAAGTAACCTAGGACACAAAACAAGGATGGTTTAGACCAGGGGATATGGGTAAAGGTAAAAAAAGAAAAAGAGGTTGATAAAGGAGTGAAGGAGAAAGACAAGGACAAGAAAAAGGAAACAGATTAAACTGTAGATCAATTGAACAGGATGGAGAAGAGGAAAAAAATAAGTTGGAAAACAAAGACAAAAATAAAGAAAAAAAGATGGGGAATAACTGGACACAGTTAAATCTATATAAATATGAAATAAAAAAGAAACAGGAAGAATTCTCCAGTTGGAATGGAAGAGAAGCATCTTCTTCCTACTGAGGGAGAGCCTTCAGAATCACGTTCACCTCTTCAGCAACAGTTGTCAATGCAAATTCAAACTGATCCTGCAGAAGAAATGGAGAAAGAGAAGTTGAAATGACAGCACTTATACTACAGAAGATGAGGGGTTTACGATTTCTGGCCAACCAGAAGAACCAGAGTTCCTAAAGGAATGACATTCTAGAAAGTTAGTCCTGGGTAAATCCTGAAACATTTTTGATTAGTGATCCTTTACCTGCTAGTTATCCCCTTTTTTGACTACTGTGTTTTATTAGGTACTTATTTAAATAACCCTTATCTAAAAAACAGTGAAATTGTGGGATGGATTGGGTAAGGCAAGGAATAGGCATAGGAAAACCCAACTATATTCTTAGAAAAAAAAAAACATATAATGAGCACAAGAGATTTCAAAGAAAATCTGGGGTGGACTTTAAAGTTCTCTAGAGATGGACTTGAAAAAGCACAGGAATGGACCCGTTAGCTGAATGATTGAGAAAACAAACTCTATTTCTTTGCCTCACAATTCTTCCTTAGATGTTTGCTAATAGTGTTCCACAAAATTAGAGGAATAAATTGATTTTAATGTAAAAATATCACCTGGTGTGATGGCATCAGACAGACCAGAGTGAAGGAGAAATCCACTCAAATAAAAAGTCATGTTGCAGTGGCCTCTTTTAATGAAAGTATTATAGAACAGGAAGACTGATTATGAAATAATAGTATTCTATTTATTTTTTTCTACAAGTGTAGGGTCTGAAATTATCATTATAAGTGATGGACATCATAAGTGTTAAGTGGCAAAGGTTGAGCTCTTGTGTAGCAGGGTAATTGGTGCACAAGAAACTGTGGTGACACACCTCTTTCAGGCCACAGCTCAGATCAATACAGCTGATATTTTATACACGCTCTGGACTTTCTAATCATGCTCTCATAACAGTCAGTAATTGTTTTCAACGGAGCCTGGAGTCACAATGTGTTGAGGAATGAGTTCGCTTAGGTAAAAATTATTAGATAATCAACACAGAGGAGGTGGGCCATCTGCGTGATCTTTAATGTAAAAAAAAAGATCAACGATTAACAGTCAATAACTGCCGTATCAAGAAACCTTTAAAGTTTGGTCAAAATGCCACCTTCCTGAAAGATGTTTTCATTAGTATGAATTGTCATAGTAAAGATTCAGAATCATATTAATGATCAGCATAATTTAAAAAAATGTGATTAAGTCCAAGAGTGCATAAATCCAACCCTTGAGACCTTTTAGATGAATCCCTCCTCCAACACACCTGAACATATGATTTGCTATTGACCAGGCCTCTGCAGAACTAAATAAATAAATGCTAATAAAGGAACCGAGCTATTTCATTCTGGTGCATTAAAGAGATATTGTGTAAGGTTTTACTGAAAAATATCTTTATAGCAGCTTATTGTTTTTAAACTTTATGACTAAAACATTGGTTGACGAGCAGGCTCACACCTCAGTAGTTTAGCAGCAATGTATCTATAAGTCTGAAGCCCAGTTTCTCTGTACTTCGGGTTAGAAGTTTCCACGCTGTTTTTGTAGATATGACATTAAGTGTGTCCATGTTCAATGGGTCCAGTCTAGCAAACAATCTGTTATATTCAAGATGGATCATATGGATACTGAGAAGCAAAGTCAACTCAGAGAGCGATGCACGTAGGAAAAAAAAAAGACAAAGTTAAGTATGAGGGCAAGCTTCGAGAACAAGCAGAAGAGTGCTGGAGTTCTGTGTTATGGCCACAGGTGGTAGTATTATTAGAAAACTTAGACGTGCCTCTTTACAAAAAGGACACATAGAACCCCAGGTTCCACAGACTCGGTCACCCGTAGGTTCTTGTCTTAGTCGCCAAAAAAAGACACAGTAGTAAAACGGATCCATGACAAACGCTCCCTGCTTCAGAAGGCACTGCTACTAAAAAAAGTTACAGAATAGCAGCAGACTGAAATGTTAGTATGGACATATATCCTGTTTACAGGATCAGGAATCCTGAAAAAAAGAATCAAGAATTTTCATCTCCACATCTATGCATGGAGATGTATTCAATTTATAAAACTGTTCATTTAAAATATAGAACTAAGTTTTAGTTTTTGAAATCTGTGTGAAATGGGTTTATAGTATATTAGCTTAGTAGTTTTACTCCTTCTCAGTCTGAGTGAAGTTGGTTTTAAAGACTTATTCTCACTCTGCTCTGTCATGCACTGTATGAGCCATTTACAGTCACCACAGCTGTTTTTGCCTCATGATGCTGATCCAACCATTGCACTTTAAGAACAATAAATGACCACATCAGAACATGAACATTTAGAGTCGGGTGTCGGGTTGCTTTTTTAAAGCCTGGGTACTAATTATATCATTTCAACATGAGCACAGATTCTGGACTCAGGTGTGTTACCTTGGTCTGGACCATTCCTGGCCTCTGGTCCCGTAGGTGCTCCAGAGTGGCTGCAATATCAATCTCCTTGGCACCTGTCAGACACACACAAACAAAACAGACACATGAAAAATGATGCTATATTGTTCTGAATGCAAGGGGAGGATGATCCGGCTAACATCAGTGAAAAATGGGATGTTTATAAAGATTTTGTTCTTCTATAGCAAAAGTAGATCATCTTCATGCTTTTTACAAAAACCCCTTTGGTATATTTTGATGGACTATAAATATCTGACAAAAGACGCCATCAACAGCTTTTGTTGAGGTAGATTATAGTTCTATGATGAGCTGACATGACAGATCCTTGTCATTTTTTAGTTTTAACCTTTACTGCCCTGTTAAAAGAAAAACTCATGTTGGGACTTAAAAGTGTTTCTAGATTGCTCGAAAACCAAATCATCTGACCTTGATGTTGCAATAGCAGAAATGCTTCAAATAGAAAAGCTAAAGCTAAACTCTTATCAGAAATGTAGGTCATGAAGAATTGTTAGTTTACAAAACAATGTTTTAGTTTGTGTGTTTGTGGTGCAAATCTTGCAATATTGAAACTAAAATAAAAAGGTATCTGGGTTTCTCTTTAAGAAACACCACGCTATAAGGGTTAGAAGAAACAAAAAACCAAAAAAAACAGTTTTAGTCTAGAGGGTTTTATCTATAAAGTCAATATATCTATATTAAACGACAACTGGGCAATTCTCCAGTGGGAAATTTACCTGGCAGTATCATGCTTTAAATCAGATTACATGTTATTGCTTTGTAAACCCAGTTGTCTTAGTCAAAACTTGGGACTTTAATTAGCTTTAAACTCAGTCTACACTTCAGTCAGCTGTTGGTCAAGTCTGAGGCAACCATTTTCATTGTTTTGGCTGTCCGATGGGAAGAAAGAACCAAAAGAAGGTTTACCCCTGCAAGCACACATATGCTTTCTAAGGCCTTTTTTTAAGCGTTGTGACTACAACATGGAGCTTAAATTTAGGCTATGAAACCATGGCCCATTTTCTTTCAGATTGTTTTTTTTTTTCTGTTTGTTTTTTTTTTTTTTTTTTTACATATCCTTCATATATGCGAAGGTTCTCTGCTATCCAGGTCATGATCAAGCTTCAGTTTAGGCAACTGTGAAGTTTTCTAGAAGCATGGCTCAACATGGGAGGTCTAACTCCTCAGGACAGGACTCAGCTGTCTACCTACACCTGAAGGCTAAAGGACACTACTCGTTTGAGGACACCAAAGTCTATATTCTAAAAAAAAAAAGCCATCCCTTAACATAGAAGATGGTGACAGCCATAACCTGTCACCCACATACTTTGAATACTAACTCCACCCAGAAGATTCACCTCACACCTATTCTCAGCTGACTAACACTTTAAAGAGCAATGTGACAAAACCACTTTGACGAGGGCGTTAATACCCCATCAGAACCACCCTAATAACCAAATGACCTCTACTTGCCATTATATTGGAGGGATCAGAGCCACATTTTGATTCTTTTCTGCCCCTCCCTTAATTCTTTTGTTACACTTACAGTATATTATCTCAGTGCTCCCCAGCATCAGTTAGAACTGAAGAAGCCTCTTGGATGAGAGGAAAAACATCTTCTAGAAAACTTCACGTCCTGTTGCCTAAACTGAAGTTTCTATAATGGTCTTTTGCTAACACCTTAAGTCAGAACTTAAACACACATTAAGATTCTGAATCTTTTGCAATACTCTGAAAAATCTTTTTAAAGATCTAAAGGCAGCTGGGTGACAGTAAAGAAAATATCAATCATATTCAGAATGGCTTTGAACTTCACTGTACTCATTTTATTTAGCATTTTAGGTTTTTGTCACCATGCTTTCTTTCTGGTTGATTTGTCTTGCATCCCATGCTTCCCATGCATTTTAACTTCAGTAAAGCACTTTGTTGTCTTCCTTTAAATGAAAACTGGTATGAAATCATGTGTGATTGATTTCAAAGTTGTTTTGTTGTTTGCTTTTGGTTTAGAAAATTAAAGGAACCATTTTTTTATAGTCATTGACCCCTCTAATGAAAGAGCTTTTTTTATCCTGTTTCTAAAAATTAAACAGTTTTGTTCCTTTTTTACTTTGGATTACTCCCTATAGCAGATAACATTTGCTGACACCTGCTGTTTAAGAGGTTGTTTTTTTAACCATTAAAGTCACCTTAACCCTTCTTCAAATCCACTCTAACACTGAATACAAGATCTATCTTGTTCATGATCGTTATCATTATTTAAAAACAAATCTTAACTCTTAACAATTTTTTAAAATATTAGGTTCAATATTTAAGTTACCTTTTAGAAGCAGTTTTCTGTTATCCAAAATCACTACGCCCTGACAGGTAACTAAGGAGTATATATTTTTTAAAACACTTGTTTCTATGGAAAATAATTAAAATATCACTGGGGTAAAAGAAAAAAAAAAGAGTTTTTTATAAAGATTTTTAAAATGTAGATGTTTGTTACAGGAAAGCTAGAGGCCTCATTGAAATGAGAAATAGTTGAACAGAAAAGATGATATAGGAGCAACAATTAAATTCACAAAGAACATGAGTTGGGAAGAAAAAAAACATTCAATTTGTGTTTGGACTCTTTTTTGCCGCCTCTTCTATCCAACCTGGGATACAAAGAAATGCAAGACTTACTTTTTTTTTTTTTCTTGTGACACATAATAACACTTCTTTTTCTTCCCTTCTTGAAGAGGAAAATGAATGGTGGGAGTGCTGTTCATTCAGAGCTTTCCTTTTCTGTTTCACAGGTTTTGTGATGAGATTTTCTCTCTTTTTTTCTTTTCCAACACAATGGACTCCTGTCCAGCCAAAAAAGTAGGAACACACTGCTCGCAGGTTTGGTTTTTCTCTTTTATTTGGAGGGAAAGAATTTAAACCAAAAGCTACTTTCTGATAAGCCTCAAAATGGATAGCAAACTGGAAATAAAATGGAGCTTTTCTTTTTTCTACAACTCTTCTTTTACAAAACTAAGGTTTGAAAAAGAAAAGGGAGGGATTGGTGTAGAACGCCTTTTTTTTTTTAGCTTTGGTAAGACTCAAGTTTTAAGGTGGAGGTCAAGGTCTTGGACCCATTAAATGATGTTGAAAGAGATTTTATACTCAGTCAAATAAAATTTAGGAAAAAATAAAGATTGAGTGCTTTAGGAAGCCTTGAAACAAGATGCCTGAATTTAGGAGCTGAGCGTACTTTTAATCAGCTACAATGAAAAAATAAGTACAATTTCAAAGGGAACTGAAAGCACGCTGAAAACCTCCAACCACTCAAAAGGCTTTTGTAAGAGTATTACGGTGAAGAGAAATGTGCCCGGTGGTGGCAGGGGGTGGATGTGAAGGAGTAACAGAGAGGGGGGAGGAATGGCGGGAGCCTTTCAGAACCAGAGCAATACCTCCTCATCGCTGCACCTCACCATAATTCCAGAGCAAATTTACAATTCCTCCTGTGCAGCTGTAGCAATCAAGAGAAAGCTAACGACTGTGGGAGGTGGGATGAGGGGAAGGGGTGATTTCTGTGTTTAAACAGGAGCAAGAAGAAAACGGGGGGTGGGGGTACATTTCATTCATCAGGATGAAGGACTCATGCAAACAGAAAGGTTCAAATAGTGCAGCTTTTTAAAATTCGTCCAAAAACTTGTTTGTGATAAAAACTGGAAAAATCAAACAATTGAATCTGTCTTTCTTTGTTTCTAATGATTAAAATCTGCCTTCTGAGCAGAGCGGAGTCTTTATGGTTGCTTATCAGTGCCTTTATACAACTAAAATCTTATTTAGCACTAAAAAAACTCACACAAAGAGATCCCTTAGTTTCAAAGATCATATTCTGATGTTTTCATTCCAAAAACTCAAAATCACATCCAGTTCAAACATTTGTGATACTGCTGCTCATTTGACCTTTGGTCAGTAAATTTGTAACTGTAGGGTGCCTTCAAAAGGGTAAAATGCATACCCCAAGAATGCATCACAACGTATTTTTGCTTTATACCACTTTGCTTTACTTTACTTTTTTGTTTTGCACTGACTCGCCTGAATATTCCTGCTGTGACAACTAAAGATGTTTGTATTCTTTTCTAATATAAAAAAGCACAAGATGTCTAATTGAAAAAATATTTTTTAGCCACAAGAGACTATTTTAAAATATCAGCTGAGTTCTTAATGCCGTTATGCACAAAACTATTCTTTATGTATTTTACACTTCACGAATGAAAGGAACGGAAAGAAATGTACTCTTAATTTAAGATTGTTTTTTAATCTTCAGATACTTACCTT
This sequence comes from Jordanella pulchra, assembly GCA_034780135.1. NCBI lineage: Eukaryota > Metazoa > Chordata > Actinopteri > Cyprinodontiformes > Cyprinodontidae > Jordanella > Jordanella pulchra. Next base: position 26,058 of record JAUZNJ010106072.1, on the reverse strand, counting down.
TTACCAAATATTAAAAGACTTAAATTCCTTATTGTTTACATCAGCTTTCATGATCTTATAGACATCCGAGAACAAAATGAGTGACTTGTTTGCCTTTGTGGTTTTTCCTCAAAAAAAAAAAAAAACAAATCAGAAAAAAAAAACACACCATAAAGTGCTTAGCATTACAACCTTTCTTTAGCATGTGGATTGGGTAAAACTGATAGTAGAAACCCAGACATAAAAGGACTTAAAGTGCAAAAAAGCTATTGCCTTGCCCTAGTTTTTTTTATTTTTTATTTTACTCTAAATGTATCTGTTACGTTAAGAAGCCAAATTAGTGAGTTAAAAAGAAAACAAAAGTAACCAATTATACATTTTAAAAAAAATCTCTTTCTCATTCCTAAACCTTTCAAGACTTTATTCTATCCCGGTTATCAGGGATTTCAGTGTTCATGGAGGGAGCTCCATATAAGCCTGTTGCAAAGAGCATTTTGAGAAAATGGGAAAAGTTCAAATTAATTGTAAATCATGAAAACTTTGGGGGACAAAATGTGCATAATTCTTAATGTCTTTTAGTAACTAATAAAACATGTTTATCAAAAAACTGATAATCTGGGAGTAAGGTTAATGTAAATACAGGGATTACATCTTGAAGGAAAAAAAAAGTTTAAGTTAAAAAACTTAAAAAAAAATACTAAAATGAATTTGGCATTTTAGATTGCATACTTGACCTAGAGTTAAAGAATATGATTTAGACAAGAGAGGCTATACCACATAAGTTTTAGATTGCATTTTCAAAAGCCTGACCTTTAATGATCCTTTGTCAGATTCATAAAACAGCAAAAACTAGATGGATCTAAAATATGATCAGAGGTGGTAATACAGACTTTCTGAAAACTTTTTTCACAACTGAAGTACTGACAACTTTGACAATTTCTGTAATCCATATAGTTGTAACCTCAAAGTTGAATGCACTCTGTAGGAATCCTAGGATGGAGCAGAATAAAGCAGAGCATAGACATAAAAGCTTGGAAAGCTTGTTTTTACAGGGGATTTAAAACCCTCACAAGAAAAACTTATACATACAAGCAAAGGGTGAAAACATTCGTGATGTTTAAATTAAAAAATGCCTTTCTTTAATGTCTAATTTGGTTTCTTGGGCCCCCAGTTTAATTTTTTTTTTTGCTGGTGTACATTTTTCTTCCAGGACAGAGAGAAATCTGTCCTTAACCCCCCTCTCCTGATGTCCTCTACGTCCCTCGGTTCCTGACCCCTCTGTGCTGAAAATCGTGATCACAGTGTGACAGCCTGGGAACCAACTACTGATGCCCGAACTGACCCTTTGATGTGGAATTAAAGACCCAGGAGTTCGTTCTGCCACAGTAGCAGCACCACCACGGGACACAAAGGAAAACACAAAGATATGCACTCACTTTGTGAAACCACTGACTCCAAAGATTAAATGTCTGAAATCTAGACCTGAACAAGAAGCTCTATTTAAAAACTAACTAGTTATCATTTGTTTTGTGTATTGATAAAAAGAACTGGATTCCATTAATGAAACTCTATGCTTGGCATTACATTTGCCCCTTTGGCATCACCTTTCAGCATTGAAATTGTAAATGTTTCCTAATCAGATGGAAGTTTTTAAATATTGGACTTGTCACAGATTCACAGATCACAGGATAACAGATAACTGGAAACAAACAAAAGGAAACCAGTGAGTTCTTCTGTAAATCAGAGAGGGGTTACAAGATCAGGCGACGTTTCTAATGAGGCTATTTGGTGCATTGCAAGCTCTAGTTGTGTCATGTCCTGCAACATCAAAGTGCCAATAAATCTAAGGGTTTCATCAAAAACATGCTTGTCTTGCAAAGATTTACTGTTTTGCTGTCAACATCCTACTTTATTTTATAAGATCTTTATTTTTGGTCCCAAATATTAAAGATGAGAGCTTTGAGCAAGGCCATGTGTTTCTGCTTTAGATTCTTATTTTAAATTAACAAATACCTTCTTAAGATACTCTGTTGTGTTCATAGTTAGTCCAGACTTCTTATCCCTTTGAAAGCACTGTGAAAATATTATTACTGTTTTCCAGTTAGCTCCTAACCGGGATTAAGTTAAAAAGAGTTTTCTTATCTCTGCTTAACACCTTGTATGATTTACTTATATTTTCAGGTGTGTTACAGTAGAGACACATTGAAAACTATCAAGACTAAGGCCCTAGAGGACTGGAGTTTCCAACATCTGATCTAAACAAACATTTGAAATATGCAACTAAAGGTAACAAAACATTGAAGCATGTAAACTCCAATACCAAGGGCTGTTCAAGACAGGCCTCCTGGCCCTTGCATTGGCAGGTCTGATCACCTGTTTTACTCCCTCCTGCATAACAACCAAGGGTGAAATAAAATAAAGCAGCTGTAACAGTTGTAGGACTTTTAAGTGTTCTTAATGGGAGATGTTTAAATAGGCAACAGCAAAGGACGGTATCATATTTGCATGCATGGGTACACTAACTGTGTTTCATGCTACATTAATAACTGAATAAATAATGTGTGAGCAAATCAAAAACAATGGCTGTTTGGGAGGTATTTTTACTGCCAGGGGCCCTTTAAAGCTGCTTTTAAACTGAGTAACATTAATGTGTATAAATTGGCAAAGCAAAATCTGTCCCAGAGCATAAAGGAGGGAAACGGGCTTTGTGCAGCTGTGTTAAGAGCCCAGCTGTATCGGTTAGAAACAGCAGAAGGTCAGGGGAGAAAAAAAGATTAAAAAAACATTTGAGCGACCTTAAACTCTTCTCAAAATGTGTACTGTGCCCTCTGATGTTCAATCTCCTCAACCACGACTGCATCTTCTCTTCAAGTAGAAAAAAAATAGAAAAAGTTTGCTAATGACGAACCAGTGGTGAGATTGATCAACACCTTCAAAAACTATAGGAGGCTGGTGAGCACCAGCATAAATCAGTGATCATCAGTTGTCTCTCAGAAGAGAAATTGTTAAAAGTCAGAAGCTCCTGGGAGTCCATTGGAACACGACTGTAAGAGGAGGCCCAATGGTGGCTGTAACCACTCTGTGGTCTAAAAGCAGAAGGTCTAACCTATCCTATTGTCATCCTATCTCCTTCCTTATGAGGATCACTCAGTCTGTCCTCATATATGGTGTCACCTTCTGAAACACCAGCAGCAAACTGTTGGAGAAACAGCTGTCAGTAAAAACACTGGTACTATTCTCCCCATCCTGCTGAAAATCAATCATCATTGAGGTGTTTGAATCATCACCATCATCAAAGACCATCATCACTGCAGCTGCTGTCTTGGAAAAGGAACGTGAGGCTTTACTCTAGATCTAAGAGTTTGTTGAGCACCCTTTTCCCCACTGACAATCAAAATGATTAATGAAAACAATCTCTATATCATTCTCCTCCTCTGACCTTGTCTGAGCTGTGAGAGTCCAGTTCAACGCCCTGATTGCACCAGTTTGCGGCTTTAGATGCAGTAAAACTTATCTCGACTCAAGCTTCATGCTGCTTTTTCATTCAAAAATTTGTATGTGTTTAATTGAATCAGCAATTTTTACGTTAACGTTTCACAATTATGATTTCTGAATTTTGTGTTTCTAAAACACATAATAAGAGAAGAACCAATTCTTTTTTAGAAGTTGAGAATAACAAATGACAAAGTAGTCTTAAAACACAACAAAGAGTTTGGTTCTTCCTTATACCTTACAGAACCGCATAAATAAAAGGCTTGTGATTCAGAAAGATGGAGAGAAAAACAACACAAATAAACAGCAACTTTCTTTCTGACTTCAAAAGACGCGTTCCAAAAATAGATCTAGAGAGTAAAATTTAAGCATCAACACTCAAAGATGAAACTATTAAAAATATGTTGGGATGTAGCCGATTCCTTTTGATAAAAAATTATTAAAACCACCTCAAATTCATGGTGGTATAATCATAGTGTGGCTTATAGCATACAGCACTGGATGTTGGAGCGCTTCCAGGGTTTTACGTAGATTACAGAAACCCCTAATCTGTTTCAATCTAATGCTTCATTTATTAATCTTAGTAATCTTTTTAAAATTAAGCCTAGACTTTGTTTAAAACAACACTTGGAGTAAAACAATGTTGTCTGATGCATAAATAAATAAAACTTTGGTTTAAACACCCAATTAATCAGTGCTCTAGCACGTCAGTACATGTGGACATAGATAAATAATGCTGAAACTTATTTAGAGTTTCAGCATTATCAAAATGTCTACATATAATTATAGATCTTACTACTGTATCAAATATATTTAAAGGACTCTCAAGACCACTCAAAAAATATTTAAAACGAAATGCACAGATTGCTCTAAACATACGTATAAGCAATGGCTTGGTCTTTGCAGTGTTAGGAACATAGACTGAGAGAATAAAGCAGATATTAATCAGCAGCTTTCTCGTTAAATGACTAAATCAAATTAGCAAAAAAAAAATCTGTTTGTTTTCTCTGACTCAAAGGGTAACAGGTAACACGGCTGAGTGTTTTCATAAAATGTGACATTCTGTTGCCTGCTAATTACTGTAATCATGTAATTAAATATCATTACTGGAAATTAAATTGCCTGACTTAGTCCATAAAAGATAGACAAGCTACCATTTAAATATGTTTCTGCAACAGCGTGAAGGAAGGACGCAGGAAGGCAAGACTCACCTTTAGCCATCCTGTTGAGGACCATGTCGATCAGGATGTAGGTTCCAGTCCTTCCAGCACCATCACTGTAGTAGCAGAGTAGGAGAGCAGATAAAAAACAGTCAGTCAAATTAGCATATCGGTCCAGTCTTGAATGTCTATTAAAGCTTTGTAAGATCCCAACTGCCAAACTGCTTTATTTGGCACAATTTGAATGAATGAGTTGTTATGTTGAGAGCAACAAACTGAAATAAAACTCACACTGATGCATAAAATCTTTTACAGAAATGTCTGCTTAAGAATGGTTTCCTAGAGTCTAAGCAATTAAGATGAGGGTGGTTTAAAAAATATTAGCCTATATTTATTTTTTGGGACGTCTCTCCGAAGGTCCTGACAGCACGAGTGACAACTTTAGGGTTAGGGTTGGACTGACAATGTTAAGGGGCATTTTTTGTGCTGCAGTAACGGAAAAAAAGCTAATTTATTTATGTTTAAAGCATTGCTGATAATTCATTTCCCACTTTTTGCCACAAAAAAATCTTGTTAAACTACAATAACTCAAGTTCCTATCTTGCATTGTATAGAAGCACATTTAAAAGCCCTCAATTTAGCTCTAAATATCTGGATTCTGTGGAACATTAAATCCAGTCTTGTCGTTAATAGACCATACACCACACTGAAATGGGATGAAGTACATCAAATTCATTGATCTGCAACATCGGAAATGAGTAATCTTCATAGGTATATATGGTGTTGTGAATGGGACACTGGTGCGATTTTTAACTCGCTATAGTGTGTAAGCTGTACACTCTCTGAAAAAATTAAATTAAATAATAAAAAAAAAATAACTTTCCAGAAATTTTTGTCTCAAAATGTTTCTCTAGTGTAATTTAATCTAAAATGTTGCCTATTGTCACAGTGGAATTGTTACAACTATCTTATCTAAACGGCACTGATAAATAGATCAGTAAAAACAAATGACATAAAATTCCTTTAAATAAATACAGTACTTTATAGTGTGAATTTATGGACATTTCTTGCAGTCTAGCTGTAGTGCAACAGTGGTGCAAATGGAAAGTATAAGCTGTGGTGCTCAACATATACGCAAAATTTAAAAAACTGTTGGTGGTCTGGTTTAGGTGGTATTCAAAGAATACATGCTGAAATGTTAAATGTGAAGGATGGTAATATTTCATTTGTGTTATGTTGATAATATTTTCCAACAGTGGTATATCATCATGGGTGTAGTAATGCAGTCATTGTCTAATAGTCATTAAAAACATCCAGAAGACTAGGCTACTTACATATTTTGTTGTGAGATAAAAAAAATAAAGTAGCCTACATGAATTCATTTTTACTATAATGAACTGCTAACAGCTACTATAGCAGGCTCTATAGGCTGATTTGCTCCTTCTTTGCCACCATTTAAAACAGATGACACAGATGAAAAGCTGCCTAAACACCCAATTTGAATCTTAAATTCATTGTTGTCTTATAATCTCCCAACAGAAACTTAAACTTTGCAGCAGCGTTTGCTAATCCTGTTAACCATTTTTCCCAAACACAAAAGGCATAGATACGTCTTCCACTGTTACACAAAACTAAGACTTGAAGAGGGAAAAATGCTATTAAATATCATAATTTATTTAAGAACATTTTGTCTTATGAGCTAATTTCAAACATTTGAAAGTGATGATTGCAGACTAAAACATTTTAGATGTCTTATTATCCTAGAATGCTAAATTATGCCTGTTTAGAGATGCATCTAAAGCCCTTTCGATGCCTTTTTCTATTCTTCAAAAAAACAAAATACTACAGATACTATGGCTATAATGAACCAGATATCAATTCTGGGTTCAGGGATTAAGGTCAGGGCTATGATGTGAATTAGTTTACATATATGGTCAAGTACGGAGTAGATGTTAGAGTATACTTTCCACTATTACTGCAAGTTAAAACAAATTTCTAACATGGAGAGACAGGTATACATTTTTCAGTGTGTGTTGGCAAGAGCTTGTGCTTTTAGAATATTTTATTTTCATTGGTTAGTCTGAGTTAATCCCAAAATAACATTAAAAACAGTGGGTGTGTGCTTCCATCACAAAGTGATCAAAACATCTGTAATCTGTTCATGACAGAACAGAGCTGTGAGTGAAATGAAAGATTTTCTACTGCCGTGTAGGACTCTATTCAATATGACACTGACATGAAAAAAAGGAGGAGAAGGAAAAGAAAAACTACAAGACAAAATGGAAACGGACACCAGAAGAAGGATGGAGCAGGAGAGCTGCTGTGAGGTTATCGAATTTCGGCATTTGCACTCCTCTGTTCACTCACTTCTCTTCCTGATTGCTCCGCTCTGCTCTCTGTATACATTAGAGCGATAAATGGCACTGCAATGTTGGCTCTGAGAAACCCATTTGGAAATGAAAGTCTCCACACTCAGTCTTTACCTTCTCTGTCATTACACAGGAGTAGGTCTGAAGTTGGATTTATCAAGGGAATATGGGTCCAGTTTCAACCTTTTCTCCAAAACTTGGCCCTATGTTATGCATGTTAATAATAAAGGGTTAGTTGATCCCAGTCATTTGTGTTATGTTGACAAATGACAAAAGATTGGATTGTTGATTCAGATTCAAACAAGTGGTTAAGAACTGTGGAAGTATAGAAACTCTTGACAGGCTATCTCTACTTAGTTCTTGACTACCTCATTAAATCTTTAAGGAGAGCACGCTTGTAAAGACTAAACTATTTTTGACATAGGATAATAAAGGCAAATGTTTAGCACTGTAAAAGGTTCATATTGCACAGTATGTTTTTCTTACTAATTGGTCAACATAATGCCTACTGCTATCAACACCTACAACAACTGGTTAAGAGAAAACAAAGTATGAGTTACTACAACATTTAATTTACCTTTGGGATAAATATTGTATTTTTGAATTGAACTGAATAAAAATGAGTCTGAGGTTTAGAGTTTTAACAGAATGAAATTCAAACAAACTTAGTAAATTTAATTTTTTTAGGACAGAAGCAAGAAATCAGGAGACAAAGTTCAAACAATGTCAACAGCTGCTCTGCGAACAATGTTGGAGACTCTGTGGCCAAAATGCAGAAAGGAATGTGGACAAAGAAAGAATTTTGCAAAAGCAAAGAGCAATGTAGTGGCTGTAGAAACAAATTGTGTTCATATAACCTATGCAGCTGGCTAACACTAGCAGAATAATATAAAAGCAAATTAATTTTCATTAAAGACACTGTTTTATCCTGGCACAGCATTGCAAAAACAATCCCTGAAAAAAAAACAAAAACAGAAAAGGTCGTGGTAATGTTCTGCCAGAACCTTTTCTGTTGTATTACAGATATTCCTTTTCTCTAAATGTTTCTCTAGTGTAAATTACTCTAAAATGTTGCCCGTTGTCATCAGTTGAGTTGTCAGAACTCTGTTACCTAAACAACTATGATAAATATGGTTGAAAGATCCGCAAAAACAAATCTGCATCAAATAAATACTGTACTTTAAACTGTGAACTTACAGATATTTCTTACAGTAGATTAAGGGAACTAACTTTCAGCACAAACCCTTTTCATAACTTTTTTTTTACTAATGTTTTAATACCCAAATCTTTATCTTTTTCTTTTTTCTTGTGACCTTTAATATATTTGTCAGCTGATCCTAAAACATGAAGATGAAATACATGTAGATTGTATGTTTTTTTTAATTGTAGTTTCTTTGTTTACCCTCTTACATCAGTTGACACTGATTGCCAGTTCAATAAGCAATGGTTACCTATAAGGTCAAGTGTGCATCCACCATCACTTTGCATGACAATGGCATTTAAGCAAAGAGCTACTACTAAGAAAATTGCAGCTAAAACTGTTTTCTAGCCCACCATATACTTCAGCATGAGAGATTCAATGTGATGAAGGAGTTTAGGACATTGAAGGGTGTCCAGTAAGCAAAGATTTCCTTTCAAAAGGGGTACAAGTTAATGTAACTATGTTACCATCTCTGCATAGCCTTATTAGCTTTAAAAGCAATGCACACAGCTAGGTGAAAATCTTAGGGCAATGTCCTGGTAACAGGAAAGACACCACAGAAAACACTTTTGTCCAAAAACAAAAAAAACAAAAACAAAGAGGCATCAAGTATGGATGGAAATTCGGCCCCTGAAGTAAAAAGTTAGATTGATGAACTTAAATAAAAGCTGTTTTTTTATGATGTATCATATCTCAGGTTATTCAAGATATCTGGAGAAGAAAAAGTAAGAGCTACCACAAGTCCTGTGGTTTCAATGGTACTGTGGTACCTGTAAAGCAACATGGTGGAATTCATGTGTGGAGAGATTTTAGAGATTTTTTCCCCTGTGCTCAGGAAACTCTTCAAACAGTTAAATATGATTTGATCCAGAAGTTTATATCCAGCATTGCTGGGCGACTTACAGTAGCTATAAGGAAGAAAAACTTTAACTGCATAAATTACAGATGCTCACAAACAAATACCTTTAAAGCATAAATATGATTCAATATTTTCTATTATAAAGGATAAAAAAATGTAATAATATCAAAGTTCCAACGTTTTTTTTTAAATAACTGTATACTCATTTTACAATTTCACTACAGGAATCTATTTTATTTCTCTTTTAGACATTTCTTTATGGAACCATATAAATATCTGAGGACAACCAGGAAGATCAAGTTGCTGAGGATGGTTGCTTTATAAAGAGTATGTAAAAAGCAGAACAAAGAACTGTTTTATCATTCAAATCATCAAAAATCATCATCAAATGTCAATTTGTGCACAGATTGTTTTTTATTAATGGAGGATGTCAAAGTTCTTGTCTTAAGGCCAGATGTGATTGGCAGATGTGATTATTAATGCAAAAAAATGGGCAGAATCTTGACAACTTTTAAGTCTCTTTTTGTGTTTCAAATGCTTAAATTCATCCTAGTAAAAGTTACTCTGTGTAGAATTAGGTTCATTTTCTCATTTTTGTACTAAAATATTTAAAAGCCTGCTCATCTTTACAAGAAAAATGGCTAGTACAGGAAGATAAAAAAAACCAAAGGATATACCACGTCAAATATAGTTTAAATCAGCCATTTCTTGGTAGCATAAGATATTATGTTCATTGAAACATGAAACATTTTATGATGTGCAGATTTAACTCAATGATGATAAGGCAAAAAAAAAAGCATAAAACAATTTCAAAATAATAGCATTGCTAGTTTGAAATTATATAAAACCTCCATGATTGAAAAGTAAGTTGGACAACATATCTTACATGTTATGGTAATTAAATACTAATAACAAATGTTAGTGAAGATAATATCTTTTAATTTCATAGCCAATTTAAAAAAGAAAGACTATTTTGATAGGATAATTTTGTGTGAAATATGTCAAAATTAGACTAATGTTAGGGTAACCGCAGACATAAAGGGAAGAGGGCTCTAGGATGGTTTGTTTCGTCTCCCCTTGTTCACTCAATTTATAAAATGACTGCATTGATAATATATTTTGTTCTGAAACAACACTCAGATGAATTCTCCAGATGTGTAAACTAGGATGACCAGATGTCCTGTTCTACAAACCAAAGCAGTGTCCTACATTTGCAGGGTTCAAATTATATGTTACAAAAAAATAATTTACAGGCAATCACAGGAAAGGAAGCACATCTGTGGTCATTGTCACAGAGCTGCATCAGTCCCCCACATCATGACCAAGCTGTGCACGATCCTCTTAAAAGAGAACAGGTAAAGGATTTTAAGACCATAGGGTGGAAACTGTGGTTGCAGAAAATAAAACTTTGCAACAACATAGACTAGGGAAAGGTTTCTAACTGGATGAGGCCAGAAAGCTGATTCATAGACTACATTAGTTCACACACAGAATCAGCAAGTTATTTTTTAATTTTCACAAAAGAAACGCAAAGTTGTGTCTGTCCTGTATAGTCCCACATAAGCATCCAAGTTGTTCCACTTTTTTTTTTTACACAATCTGGTCAACCTTGTGTAAACTGTTATGCTAATGCTATGTTAAAAATCCAGAAAAGAAAAAACATCCCAATTTGCTAGTTGTTCACTTTTTACCCTAATCCAATAAATACTACAATGTTAGTGTAATGGTTGAAAAAAAGTAGAATATGTTATGTTGTTTCAGTGTTATACATTTGCTTATGTCAGTAGAAAGGGCTCTGGGTCAGGTAGCTTCTTTGCTAATTAATGCTCATTATGTAAAGGCCACAAAGTTACCATTCTAATTTGAATACAAAACAGCAAATACCAAGTAAATATCCCACCTGGATTTAATTCATGCAAATACTATCAACTAACCCAGGGTCTTTGGTTAAGTTTACTTCTTTGCCCTTTTTACTATCCTCTAATTAGACAACACTGGCTTTATACCAACACTATCTAACCTGAGTGCCGAGGCCTAAAGTTCAATTTGCATCTTACCCCTTTTATACTCAAATTTTGCATAGAAAACTAGCTTTGTATTTTATTTGTGTATACTGTCAATCACCACATAGAGATGTGTATGCTAATCAAGAACCATTTTATAACCCACTTTAAAATGAACATGTTGCTATGGTAACTTGTGTCTGAAACATCAAAGAAGTAATGTAAATGATATACTTGCCTGCAGTGGACTATGATGGGACATGATCGACCCCGGTAGCACTTATTAACCTTCCTACAAGACAAAACAAACATGAAAAACAGTCAGTGTAAATATCCTGAATTAAAGACAAAATGACTCAGAAAAAATCCTAACAAGAAGAATTCAGATACGATTATGTACTCCAATGGTTCGACTTATCGATGTCTTTGAGAGCCAAATACTTAAATCACAGGCTTTAATTCAGATGAAACATTTTTGAATCCTAAACTGAGAATTCAAAATCACTTGACCTAAGTTCAGAAATCAAAGTGATGCCATTATATCACGATATAAAATCAATAATATTCCAAACATACTGATCATCTAAAGAAGATATGCTTGCATTCATAGCTGTTCCTTGCATACACAAATCAAAGCCGGTTATTGAAGGAGTGCAGTTCTTTTTGAAGATTTCCATTAAAAACAGTCTGATTTCTTCAAAAAGAACAGCAGTCGATGGATCTGCAAAAAACATGAATCTGCTGTCTGGGTAAAAGTCACAAAGGCTGAGTTTGATCCCAGCTGGAGATATTTTAATGTTTTCATTTTTTTTCCCGAGACGACACCTTTGAATAACAATATTTAACCAAAAGAAATTATGTAACTATGAGCAATGTCTCCATCAGGGAAATAAAACCTAAAACCAACTGTTGTTGAGCTTCTAAACCAAAAGTTTATGCAGAACTTTATGTTTAAGGTAAAATGTGCAACTTTTAAATCAAACACAAGCTCCCTAATAAGACTCATGATAAAGTATGCCAGAGACTTGACTAAATGCACACATTTTTATAATTAGATGTTTGAAGGCCTGCATGAAATTAGAGTAATTATCATATTTTACAGTCAAAAAAAATAAACAATGGCAGTTAGAACTTTGATTATTTTACTGAACAGCTTTATCGAATATATCTACGCCAATAACCATTTGGAACTTCAAAAAACTACCCTTCACCTCTGCTGAGAAACCTTTACTGCTGCACAACAGAGAGCATCTCGACAAATGGATATACAGATCGTTATGCCAGCTGCACTGCATCGGAAAGGTAACAACTGCAGAGGATCATCGAGACTGCTCGGGGGATCATTGGCTACCCACTTCCACGCCTAGAGCAGATGACCCCATGCTGTGTCCTCCAATGTTCAGAGGTGACCAGGATAACCCAGGGCAGACTCTTTTTGCTAGCCTTTCCTCTGGCACATCAGACTCATACAAAGCTTCTTCCCAGAACTGTGTTTTGTACACACACACCAGCAGCAAAAGGAGATGCTGCCCAGCAACACTTTGTTTCTGTATTTTGTTTGTTCTTTTTTTCTTTTCAGTTTCTGGTAAGATAAGTAGAAATATTTATTGGACTTTTTGAAAAAACATTATTGCTCTATTTTCTACCAAGGTTTTTTGGGACTCCTATTATAAGATAAGATGATTTAATTCATTTGTTTCAACACATGAAAAAACTTCAGCTGTAAATTTTAAACTGGTTTTCAGTGGTGAAGGCCAGGTGTTATATTTTCCCAAACCATATAGTTTGGTTCTTAAAATATTTTCATTTATCCGCTTAGAATTGTTCCTAAAATAAAACAACAGAGAAATCTATTGGCAGAGGTGGGTAGCAACTAGTTAGACTTAGTAACATTTACTGGAATAACTTTTTTTTTTTTTAAGTACTTTTAGGAATAGCTTTACAGCATTGTACTTTTTACTTTTACTTGAGTAAAAATATTTTAAAGTATCACTACTGTTACTTGGGTAAAATTCCTGGCTACTTCATCCATTATTAGTAACTTCAGTAAACAAAAACAAACTTCTTTTAAACAAATACTCACTAATGAGAGAAACACTTTCCTCTTTTTGTACTCAAGGCTGGTTAGTTAAAGGTCATTTTTCATCTGCTGAATCTGCCTTGTCATTTGGAGGTTGAGTGAAAATATAGTAAACAGTAGACTGTAATTTAAACTATTCTTCACACTGTAACTATTGGATTTGTAAATTTCTTAAGACAAAAACATTAAATCAGTTTTTATGATCATGGGTAGTAAGTAGATCAGGTTTTCAGTACTCAAGAAGCTTTTTATCAATTACTTTTTCACTCTTAGTTGAGTAATTTCTTTAAAGGTTACTTTTTACTCGAGTAAAAATATGTAGTGCTATTCAATTTTTTGGCACTCTACTCGCCTCTTTTCCTTGGTTAGAAATTCTGTTGCAAACATGTTAATTCAGGTAAATCAAAACGTTTGTGGCAAAACTCCCAAGATGGTGAAGTGAAGACTAAAGCAAATCTTTACTTTACCCAGGCAGGTAAAACATTAGACAAAGCAAAGAGTCTGTCTTCTAGTTCCACCAAATAAAAAAAAATCTAACTATTAATTTTTTTTTTCGGAGCTTTAAAATGTGATTATTCATTCATTATGGAATGTAGATACAGAAGAACAACATCTACCTAACTGGTTGCTTGCATTCAGGGACTGAACAACCAGGTTATGAAAGTAAATGTAAGTCTAGCGACAAAATCTATATTTCTTTGGGTCACAAAAATATTTGGTACTAAAATAACTATTCATATTTAAAAACAAGACATAAAAAACAAACAAGAGTTTGTCTTTACAAGACTGCTGAAGTTATAGTCTTACAAATGTTTTAAAAGTATTCATGAAGCAATCTTGATTCAACTTGAAATCCAAGCAGTTTCTACACATCTTTAAGTTGAATACCCTTGCTGCATTCTGCTGGTACTGAGTGATTAATTTTAAAACTTATACAATAAAATGTCACTTACCTATTTAGTTTATGAAAATCTTAATTACATATCCTGTTTACGCATTTCCACTATTCTAAAAATAATAAAGGTAAATCTCTCCAAGTCCTACCAAAAAAGCACATTTATAGTTTTTGCATAAAAGCAGTTTTATGTGGATTTATTTGTAAGATTAATGTAGAGTAGGAGAAGTCAAATTAATTTGACAGATCCACCTCCAAAACCAAACAACCAGAACAATTTGTATAATAAAGCCACTGGGCTGTGGATTGCTATAAAAAAGACAAGTTTCCATCATTTGAATCTAATCAACAGTGGTAGAATACTATTTTTTTAATCTAAATTGTCAATTACAACAGAAGAAAATCTGCTGAAGAATAACAGAATCAATGTGAAGCTATATAAGCTATAAATAGGTGGCAGAAAACAATGCAGCTTCATGTATCAGTGACCAAAGAAAGCAACAGTAACTTTTAACATTAAGGGGTTTTTTTTGTCAGGGATAAATTAACAGCTAAAAAGAAACCAAAGTCAATATATCTCCTCATCTAATACAAAACCTCACACAGAATCAGCAGAGCCCCCTGAGGACAATACTAATGATGTTACCATGGAAACAGCCAAGAGAGGATCACCAACAAGCAGGGTGGGCGGTTGAATGGGTGTGGGAGTAAAAGGGGGGGCTATAATCGAAGGAAATGCCTTTGGATGTCAGATTAGTGGTCCGATGAAGAAAAGAATGACCACTGGGTTAAAGTTTAAGAGTGGTAGGTGAGAGGAAAATGAAATCATAATCAGTGCAATTCTGAGGACAAGAGGAATGACTACAGATTACTGCACATTAACAAGGCAGTGAAACTCTTATTAGCAGTTCATAAAAAGATGTTTTTGGTGGAAAATATACTTTGTATCAGTTTTAATCTTTCAAAATGTGTCTCTTTAAAACATACCATAAATGTCTTTTATAAAGCTGGCCGAGTTACTAGAGTTTTCCGAAATTGTGGCTTTGATATAAATAATTGTTGATTAAATAATTTGTTTTGATTCTTTGGATATGCAGATTATTAATGTTTAGTCTGAATTAAAAGTGAAAAACTTTTTAGTGTGTTTTGCTATTTTTAATATCCTCCACGTACCGTTTGTTTGAGAAAGCAGACTTTTAGTAGCAACAAGGCCAGTTAGACGTACTGCTGCATAGTAAGCAGCACCTGAAGATGCTCCTCATTTCAAGTTATACTAGTTTTATTTTCTATCTCAGAAAAACAACTTTTAGATTTGTTTCATTCAAAAGAAATATTAAGATTTAAATGGTATTTTTATTTAGCCACAATGCAACTGATCTCTCTCAAATCCCAAAACAACGTATAAGGAATATCATTTTAAAAAGAGGAAACGTATTTATAGGTTTTTAAGTTAGATTTTTAGAAATTTCAAGTCCAGTTAGTTTTACCCTTCTCAATAATCAATTGACTTTTTTAAATGGTATTCCAACTGTTCAACCATTCTAATTATTGGTGACAGGTCTATAGCTTATCTCCATTGCTACTCGACTTTAGGTAGTTGTTTTTAGTGACATTTATATTTTTGTTTACTTTTTTTGTTATTAAAATCAGACAAAACATTTTAATTAACATGAGCACCAGTTCAAATGTAAATATGCTAGATTTAGTAGTTACAGCGAAGTTTAATGATAACATGGATGTATTCTTGCAGGAGGAGGTGGAGCCATTTATAAATTTGATTATATTTGATCATTTTGAAAGAATATAATAATAATGGGAAGAAGTTGTTTTTCTAGTTTTTGAATTTTAACAATCTTTCAATGTTAGTTCAAATTGTTTTACTGGTTTGTGTCCAACTGGTCAAATGGTAATAAATGCGTCAATAAAATCACAGCACTGAAGTTTATCTCTGCAGCTTCAGTTCGAAATGATTTCAAATTTTCTGAAGTTTGCAGAATTTAATTTAATACTTTCTACAATTGTGATTGTACTGTAAATTAGGAATCTATAAATAAAACTAAGAATTTGTACTAATGTCCACGTACTTTATGTGCTTCAGTTATTTTATCTTTGAACTTTTTCTTGCGATCACCCAAACCTTTAGCTGCCTCCTCAGATTCTCCATCATTGGACCTTTCCAAAATGATATTACTTCTAGTCTCAAAAAGACAGGTTGGTAAAGTGAAAGTTTACTTTACCAAGAAGGATAGTTAATAATGGATCTATATCTTTCTTTTTTTGTTCTTTGGTTTCCTTCTAAGCAGAGATATCTTCTGTACTCCATTTGACAAATGTAACATTTTTGGCACACTGCAAAGTACGCCATAACAGTCTGGGAAAAAAACTATTTATAGAAAAAAAAACAGGTAAAGTTCAAAGAAGAGAAAAGAAACAATAACTCAAGACCACTTAAGAAAAACAGAAATATCTGGATGCTTCAAGACAAAAAGAAAAAGAGGAAACAGAAAAACAACCTTTGTTAAACCTGTTAAACCTTTGACCATTCCTTTCACCTAACAGTATTTTTTGCTCAAAGTACTAATTTTCTCACTCAAGTGCACCTTTTTGAACCCTCTCCCCCCAAAAAAACAACTTAACATTGAAAAACATTCTGTGCTCTGCTGTGTTATCATTTAATAATGTGATTTAAAAAGGGAACTTTGAGACAGCAAATATTTGCCTTCCTTTTCCCTGTCTGCAGGGGGCAAAAATGTGAGAAGCCCTCTCTTTGTGTGGACGTATTCTCAGCTCATTGGATCAGAAGTTTTTGGAAAAGACAAGGAGGAACTTGGTCAAAGATGGATAGAAAGGGGTGGAGAGGACGACAAAAGCAACCAAGAAAAAAAAAGGGATACATAGTGAGAAAGGAGCGCTGATCGGAGGCAGTCAAGCAAACCAGGAGTAAGCAAAAAGGAAGGAGGTCATTTCAGATCACCGAGCACATCAAGGAGGAGGAGGAGGTGAGGAAGGCCGTGGAAGGAGGCAGTGGGGGGGAAGAGAAGTGAGGCTTGGTTGTAGAGTCACAGTCTCCAATGATCACTTTTGTGACTATGCAACTGGACTCATATTACTAGCTGCAACATCACAAAAATGACACTGGCAACCGCTAGTTAGCTGATAAACAGGAAGGGAAGAAGCTTGGAGAGGATTGGTAAGTAAGGCAGTCAGTCCACTGTGAGGATGCACCATGCTGGCGAAAGCATACAGATAGAAACGCTACAGACATCATCTTCAACACACTGGGGCAAAGAAAAAAACAACAACAAAAAAAAAAAACGTCCAGGTCATTCTTTTTTTATTATTGGGAAATAACTGAAGTAATAAAAAAAGAAAAATATCTCCCCAAAATGCTCCCTTCATTGTGCTCTGACCCTGCTGCCCTGTGAGAAAAGGCAATATTTTCAAGCTGATGGTGTGTGGCGACGCCCACCAGACCCTTTATAAAAGCTTTGACCACCAACTTCAACTCTCGATATCCCACCTAATTGATATGAAGTGACACCAGGTCTATATATGAAACTAGGTTGGGGTCTATTGTTGGAGAAAATCAAAAGTGAGTAAAAGAAAAAAGGGTAAAAGCAGCTCACACCTATCAGGCAACACAGTATACCAGTTTAAAAGATATCTAAGGTCAGAAGAAAGGAAGTAGCAGCACAAGTGAAAGATTACTTGGCTGAATTACCTCAATACATCCTTCAGTATATAAGGAAACCACCCAGGATGTTTGAGGACATATTGATATTTCTCTCTGCTTTAACTCAACAAACCATTATGGTTAAAACACTTGTTTTGAAAGATTAAAATGGAACAAATCCAGCTGTATATTTTTTCTTCCCATTTTTGGTTTTCTAGAACCTTTAAAAATGCAGCATTTATCCAAACAACTCAAACAAAGACCAGTGAGATTTAATGTTAGTCAAACACCAGTTTTCCATGCAGATTGTTGGAAAGGGTGTTTCTTTAATGAAAGAGAACAAAGCAAACCAGTGAAGTCATTTTAGGCATGCAAGATGTTTGTGGAATCCTTATTTTCCCAGAGAAAATGCATTGTAATAAAAAGGATTCTATATTTTTTATTCTTCTAGGATTTTAACTTTTAAACAACTTAAGCAATAGTTTCCAGATTTCCAAAAAGTCTGAGATATTGGCTGATTTTTCTCTTAGTTTCCATTAAATGATCAACTTAGAACATCATTTAATTTCACTTCTGTTCACTTGTATCGTGATCTTAAACAGTGAATCCTTCAGAGTCAATCCCTAAAATGAACAAAACACTCCTTTAAAAAACAGTGTTAAACAAATAATAAATAAGGCTACTATAAGCTGTAAAAAAACTAAACCTTTTTTCTGAATTTTCTGCATTGTGCTGCATGGATTTACATACAACCTAAATCAAGTAGAAATACGTTCTATGCACATAAAACCAATAAAGGTGTATGAAACAGGTTTCGCTGGGGTGCCAACCATTAAAATCGAGCAGAACTTTTGGCAGAGAGATACAAGGAATCAAAACAATCTCCTCTGACAAAGGCATCAGTCAGGAGAGCAGAACAAATATTAATAGCTTTATTAGGGATTAAGGATAATTTATTAGAGAGACTGGTTAAAATGAAATCACAAAAACCGGACGTTTCTCTTTGATTTTAAATGGAAGGGAGCGGCAAATTAGCTGAGAGCACCTCAAGCTGTGAGTGTGATCTACACTTAATCACAATCCCCTCTAATCTCTATATATCTAGGCTGAAGATTAGGATATTCTAGTCAGAAGACCTTTTTTACCCTAATGGAAACATCCAGTTGTGATTACATTTTAAAATCTCATGGCTGAAGGAGTTATGATCCAACAAAAACAAACTAGAACTTTTGGGCCACAAACACAGTGCATCAAAGAATAATTGTTCCCACAGTGAAACTGATGATGGTATCATCATGCTGTGGAGTTATTGCTTTTGATTAGGAGGTCCCTAAGTAGCGGACAACAAGATGAGGCGGTGAGATGATTTTGAAAAATCATCAGGATAAAACCTCTGAGGTGTATAGACAGCAATAAGAGATATCATTAAAACATTATCTATAGCATGAAATACATAAATATGAATGTCCTAATAAATCAGTCCAATCATATGAACTAAATATATTACAATTATTCAAATAATATAAAAAATTTACATATATTCAGATATATCACTAAAATAAAAAATAGACAATAAATACATTTTGTGGAGCTCCATAAAATTATTTCCTTCTATATAAATTGATGAAATTATTTAATTAAATAAATATAATGTATTGTTTGTATTTCTAGGTTCTCAATATGGGGTTGCCAGTATTTGTCACTTTTTTGGGGGGGAAGCGAATGTTTGGAAATCTCTGCTTTAGAGTTTTTATCAAATTTGTGAAGAGCTCCAAATACAGGTCAGTTTTAATATTATTCATCATTGTTTGTTGTTTGAGATCTACTGTGATCATCAAAAGTACCAGAAAAGAGTGACTTAGTGTTGTGTCCACACACTAAGGAACACATTATTCAAGTAGTTTGTTTTACAGACTTACAATCTAAATATAGATCCGTTTTTAAAATACGTATATCAATTAAACTATTCTAGGTTGTAACTTTAAAGAACTTTAATCCCAATTTGGAACGTTAGTGTGCTAGTATGCCACCTAGGCGCCTCCCTCGGGAGAAGGCCCAGAGGACGACCCAGGACACGCTGGGGGGACTATGTCTCTCGGCTGACCTGGGAGCACCTCAGGCTTGTCTGCGGAGAGGAAAGTCTGCCCATGCGATCCGGCCCCAGATAAAGCGGAAGACGATGACTTGTTTGCAAGTATGCATTAGGAAAATGGTTCTTTGTCTGTCAGTTTGTTAAACTTTTTATTTTAACTTTTTATTTTAACTTTTCATAAATCTCTTTTATTAGCTGTGTTGAGTTTTTTATGTAATTAAGTTAAAATAAAAAAAAATATTACATAGGGACTTAAATTAAAAAAAAGGGTTTAGAACCCTTTTTTGGAATTAAAGTACACCTTGCACAGGCTTAAAGTCTTTTCAATTAAGATCAAAAGATAAAGATAAACACTTTGAATACAATGTATTAAATTTAAAACTAAATCTAAAGTCTTCATTAGCAAGTAAGTAGAAATAAATATATAAATATGTTTGCTGTTCCACAGAGATTGTAATCCAGAATTGTTTTCAATTCTTGCAAAATCTTTTATTCTTCAAGGATAAAAGAGTTATTTTAGTATTAAGTGTGCACAAAGAAAAAAGTGTAACTTTGGCTTTAAGCATACTAACAAAGATCTTTAAAATTCTACCTGCGGAAGTCAAGGAGGGTCCGGCTGGTCTCTGGGACGTTTTTGTTGAGCCAGGTCAGGAAGTGGAACTGAGTGACGGTGCGTGTCTCATTTGTCTGCATGTTCTTCAGGTAGAAGCTCCGAACCAGGAAGTCGTCACACCAGATATGCTCTGACACAAGGTTTACCTGGAAGGAGAAATCAAAAAGCTAAGAAAACGCTAACATGTTGGCTTTATTCCAAGATACTCATCAAACTTCCTTTATTAGAAAAAAAAAACTGCTGTCAAAAATACAAGACTGCTAGAATAAACCATTTTTAAGGGGTCTTAATGACTTCAGAGTCCTGTTGGAGGCACACTAAGCTCCCTATTGAGTGTCACAGAATGGATTCCTGTGAGGTTTAGACTTTTTTGCTTTTTACCATGTAAAATAAACAATGTAATTCTGGGTTTGTCGTGATGGCGGGAAGTGGTGTTGCATTCAGGTTTGGGGGTCTGCATGTTAGCATACTTTGGCTTTTCGGATTTAAAGCAGCACAAGGAAAGCTGACCCTGAGCCAAAGTCCCCACTCCATCACATCCACACTATTATGGTGATGCAGCTGCTTTGCACATTACCACCTGCCACCTCCCTCATTATAACCAGCAGAATTACACCATCCAATAGCAATAACTATTGCACATTCTCACCAGACCAGTAAATACTATGGCACCATCAGCTGCCCTTTATTTGCATTTTGGGAGCGAAGCAGAAAGTAGTTGTTCTTACGCTCTGCTGGCTGGATTAGGAAAGAAAACAATGAGATGTGGTGGAAATGCTGCACTGAAACTCCTTCTGCGCCTTCACATACTGCTGCTAGCTTTTTTATGCATATTAAAGTGATGAGTTTGTCAGGTATAGAAAAGCTAATAACCCTTCCTCCACCACAGCAAGGCTTAAACCGTTTAATGGACCCTAGAAATCTGTCATAGGTATGAAAGACAATTCAGCATTTCATGTTGAACCAAGTGTAACTGAGGCCTGGAGCAGCACCATTGCTCTAAAATTTTGGGGGAATTATTTACAAAAAGGGGAATTATTTCTGAAAAGTGGAACTTTCCTGAACAGTTTCTAGTACAATGCACCTATTCTAAGAATAACTGCATTTCAGAAGAATAATGTCATTACAGCAGCTTAATGCGGTCGTAGAGTGATGATTTTGGGCTGTTTTGCTGCTTATCTGGATGATAAGTCATAGGATCATCAGATTTTGACTTTAAGCTGAAGCAAACTAAAAGCCCAGGCATAAAACTAGTTGCAATGCAATGGTAGGACAACAAACATGGTGTCCATCCCTGCAGGTCCAGTTTTAAATTGTTTTGTTTTCCTTATGTAACAAACTCCTTATTTTAAAACTCTCGTATTAATTTATGTTTGCCGGCAGTAAAATGTGATTAACTGAAACAAGGTTGAGAAAATCTAAAGGAAAATATGACTTTCTTTAAAAACTATGTATCTGAGGAGATGCAATATGCATATTTATTTTTCTTTAGACCAAATGATAGGTGTGATAAAAGAGTAAGGATCCTCATCATCTACATTTTAAACCACACAGACCTGATACTGAGCTGGTAAATATTTTTACCTTAAAACACTTTAAATTACAGTAAACCTTAAAAAAGTATAAACATAGACAGTTTTATTGCTCTACAATTAACTCCTCCTTTAGGATCAGCATTATTTTTTTCCTAGTTCTCTTACTAGTGTATCTGGCAGACAAAACCTGCCCTCTGTTTTATGTAAAAGCCTTTAGTTTTGGAGACCGATGATATGTAACCGGTTAATTAATTTTGGATTTCTCTCATTTACAGCATAATTCCCAGCTATATGTGGAAGAGTGTGCAGCAATAACTAGAGCATGTTTTACCTCGTAGATGTGGTACAAGTTGGATCCTTCATCAGGCCAGTAATGGTAACACTGCTTCACGCCGTTCTCTACCAGAGGAGTCAGCATTACGATGACCACACAGCCGTTCTCCCAGACCATCTGCAAATAAAACACATGTGCACTTTGAAGAACTGATCCTTTGGACTCAGCCTTGGAGAGAAGTGTGTTTTCAAAACATTAGAATCCCTCTCTTTGGCGTAATGATGATTTAGCAAATCTGAGTTTTATTAGGACTTCTAAAGATTTTTGAGATGGTTTGCCTTTTCATAGAAACTATTCTTCCGAAGTAGCAGAGAACTTTACGAGGAACACCATCTCATACAAAGATTAACGCCAACAGTCTGGCAACAGTGACTCCGATAGAGATCTTCACTCTCCCACTCACTTGTATATTAGTCTACATTTAGGTCAAAACTCTGATAGCTATCATTTTGTAAAGATGGATAAGTCTGTTATGTGGGTGGGAGGTAAGAGAGTGCCCACGCTCTCAGACTTTGGTTAGAAATCAAGTGCTATGAAAAGTAATTACTGTTGCTGTAAAGGCTGTTCAGTTCCTCAATTGGGTCATTTGACGGTGAAAAACTGGCTCTTAGTCGTTTTTTTTTCCTGATGGCGGCCATATTCTCACAGCTGGGCAGGCAGGCCTGCTCAGGAGATCCATTCCTCTCTGATCATAGATAACAGCCAACCATTAATGGGAGCAATAAAACAATACCGCTCTCACATGACTGTGTAAGATAATCATGATGGCTGCACATGCAGTTCATTGGATGGTGATTTAACTGATGTTAATTGCTGCCGCTTCTGATATACTGGCCCCTTTTCACCCCCTCCACTCGACTCCCCTCTGCTTTACTGATTAGTCTCGCAGATCCAAAGCCGTGACGTTGCTCTTTTTTAAGGAGGGCTGTTAATTTGTTGTAGCTGACAGGGTGAGAACTCTCCTGGAACTGGGCTGAAAAGCTCCCTTCATCAAAATTTGAGGTTTGTGAAATATAGATTTTATTTAAACCCATGTTTTCCAACAAAAAGAAGGTTTAATGTTGAATTCTTTAGGACACTGGAGAAGTGGATCCGCAACATGATATATGCGTTGTAATAACATTGGCCAGCTCTGAATTGTTAAAGTTGAATGAATCACAAAAAAGGAAGATAAGTGATGAACCGCGGCATAAAACCAACAGAATCTGAGATCATTTCTTGAAGAGTGATGATACTGATGAGATGCATGTTGAGTTTGATTGCACTTAAGTTACTTTGAGCTTCATTTCTTGTACTTGATAAAGAGCATCATTATCTTTCATAAACAGACTGCTATTGATCCAGCAATGTGCCGGTATTTACCTTGATCTGTTCCTTCTTTACAAATGGCCAAAGCTCTTTACTAGGACCATAAAGAAACATGTACATTTTTACTGGAAAATATCTGTAAAGTAGCCTTTTTATTTGAGCCTTTATGACTAAAATATAGATTATTAAGCAGACTGACAGGACAGTTATCAACAGGATATTGTTCCAAATAAAGTCAGGCACACTTTTATCACCTTTATTTCTATAGCAATGGCTGGACAGGACAAAAATTCAATTAACTGATTCTGTAAAACAAAATGCATAAGATCTTATAAATATTTTTTCTAAAATTTCGCCAACAAAATTGTATCTATCATGGCTGAAGAAGCAAGTTTTATTGTAGTTAAAAGAAAGAAGCATATTTACTCCCAGTTTTTTACATGCTGTATAAAAAGGTATTAGGTTATTCTATGGTGACTTCGAAAAAAGCTTCTCCGGGTGAGAAGAAATATTAATGTTAAGTGGAAGAGTAAACATATTTATTAAGTGTGGTCAGCTTAATTGAAATATAAAATAATTTTATAAGTTAAGTCTATTTCAGAAATTAGGTCCTTGTAAAAAGCAGCTTTATGCACAGTGTGCTGTGTATTTCTCAAACCAAATTAATATGTAATTTAGAGGGTTGTGTTGGATTTGAATGGTCCTAAACTTGACTGTACTCCAGTGATGGTTGCTTTAATAAATTGACTGGAATTAGATTAAGCTAGGCTGTAAGAAACTAACAAGATTTCCGTTTAATCTGGTTTAAACTGGATTAAGGTTTATTTGAAATAAAGTGAATTAATCAGAACTTGGCTGCATTTAAATTGACTGTATAGATGGACTGGATTTGCATTCTTTCAATTCATCTGGAATATGATTAAGACTGTGATTAAAAACTGTTCATTTTGAGGAGAATTATTGTAAAATGGGTCAAATTCAGTTCGTGTTTTTTGGTCTTGCGTATCAATTTTGAATGATAGTTTTATTAGGTCCAAAGCTCCTGGAGTGAAATTACATTTCATTTATGCAAAGTGAAATGCAAACTGTATTGTAATTCCTTTAAATTACCAAAACTCACAAAATTAACAAATTAAAAATTAATTAGATGGAACTTAGGCAACCAGGAACCAACTTATTCAGCTTTAAAAGGATAAACTGTTTATTAATACTATTTAAAACTAAAATTGCCTAAAATTGGTGTGAGTATTAAATAACTGGATTAAATTCAATATTATTTATGTCAAACATATGAGCAATTGAATTAATAATTTAATAATTTACATGGTGCATAAAATTGATACCTTGATCTAACTGGTTTAAACATGTAGTTATTTTAGCTAACAAGAATGAGAAGTATTCAGAGGATGTGCACAACCCTGAAATACTTTCATTTCCATCTCTTATTTGGTTACTTTCACGACTCCAAATTGAACAGACTCCACTTGTTTGACAAGGCGACCTTTCCTACCAGCACAAACACCTACCAAGACCAGCTAAAATAACTTATCGATCCTCTGCCCTCCAATTCAAACTCAATCCAACATTTGAGACAGTTGGAAAAGGGTTTGCCACCTCCTACATTAACGATGCATGACACTGTCAGCTGCTGTACATGTTTGTGTGTGTGCAGCTGTAGTTAAGGCAGTGAGTGTTATGGGGAAGGAGAGACTAATAATGACATCCACAACACAAGCCTGTCTCCTGTGTGATATGGTGCTCTAATAAAAATTGGCTACCTCTTGTTTAATGGGGGGTTGTATTGATTTTTCTTCCCATGGTGTATATGTGTTGTGCACACAGATTGTTGTGTGTCTTTACCTGCCAGAAATCTGCCACAGTGGAGGGCAGGGGACCTTGAGTGGCGATGTAAGCCGGGTTCCTGGGATCGTGATCCATCTGTGGGCGGACAGGAAGAGGAAAAACACATCATTTAATAAATAATTCAACAATAGAGGAAATAGTTGAATTTGTTCTCCACAACCACAAACTTGGGTCCATTGTCAATGATGTTACCCAGTAAACCAGGGGTCTCCAACCCTTGGCCTTTAAGAGCTACTGTCCTGCAGATTTTAGCCGCATCTCTGCTTCAACACAGCTGAATTAAATACATGGCTCATTGTCAGGTCTTTTCCAAACTTTGCAGCATGCTGAAGAGGTAATTCAGTCATTTGAATCAGCTGTGTTGGGCATTGAATTTGCAGGGCAGTAGCTCTTGAGGACCAGGGTTGGCAACACATTCTCACTCCCGAGTCGTCATATACTGACGCTTGGGCATGTCCCCTCAGCGTCACATATTGACGCGTCAGGTAACCCCTTCGCGTCAATATTTGACGAGAAGGGTTCTCCCCTTGAATCTTATATAGCCTGCCCTGTTAGTCTATCCTAACCCTAAAGTTTCCGACGTTCATAACTAAGCCTAAATT
>JAUZNJ010106071.1:54536-69780 GCA_034780135.1 Jordanella pulchra | reverse complement strand
CCTTGTTGTAACTGCTTAAAACTCATCGCCAGCAGAGCTTATGGAAACCTTTTTTTGTAAAGCACAACAACCAGAAAACCTACTAAAGTCTCATTACTTGAATACTTGGGTTCAAGATGTTATTCTAAAGAGGACTTCGCTAAATGCAAGATTCCAGAAGGAGATAATACTGCATAGTAAACACAGCAGGTAAATGCTAGGAATGAACTTCACCAACTCAGATAGGTTAGGTAGCAAAGATGGCTCATGTGAAGGCTGCCTAAAATGAACAGTCTTTCAAGGATCTTATTTTCCAATCCCAGCTCATGAATTGGTATTTTATTTCCCATTAGAGGTGATCAGTAGAACTGCAGTATGCTGCCCAATTAATAGAGCAATGCATAGACAAAGATTTAAAAGCACAAAGTTCTTTCGATCCTCTAAAGTATTTCACATATGAATTCTAGGCAGAAGCTTACACAGTTCACTATTCAATAACAAGGAATAAAGTGAGGGAGATTTTGGGGCTAAAAGGGTTTGTGCGTCTATCTCACCCTATTCATTCACAGTAACCGCACACCATCTGACTGCAATAGATACGAACCACATGTGCAAGCTTTGAGGCATGTAGAAGGTAGAGGGAAGATGACAACAGGATGACTGAGTATGCTGTAATTCCTGTGTGCATTAGAAGCATGTAAACTTTTTATTTGACATCTACAACATAAAGTGTAAATCAACAGTAAACCCACTACATACCTCTATGAGTGCACAGGTAAAGGACAGCGCTGCGGTGGTTACTTTGAAGATGAAGGCAGTGAGATTAACTGGAGAATGTTTTGACCAGTGACTAAAAGGAAATTTTTGTTAATTTTTTGAAGTGCTATGAAGAGGGGCTTAAAAAAACACCCATTGTTGTTATGGAAGGTGATTATCACCCAAATATGTTTGATATTTGCTCAGGGCTGTGGAAGATGTCCTTAAGTTAGATTGAACCAAGCATCTGCTGCCGCCATCCAATATTGTTTTTCATGAGCTCAATTATGCTGCGCTTTTTTGTCCTGTTCTCTTTTGTATAACTGATGCCTTCCAATGTTAACTGCATCTCTTAATGATGGTTTTAAAGTCTCCCTTACATTTAATGTTTTTTACAAAGTTTTATGAAATGGTGTTAATTCTCCATCCTGGTGCTGCATCCATTCTACCACATCTTCCGCTATGAATCAGATCTTTATTGCTTCTTTGTTCTTGCCGTCTAGTGGCTTCTGTTGTAAAATATGTTTAATGCATGGATTTAAGTTATTGCCATGTATTAATTTGCTTTATACCTTTTTTCCAAGGAAAGTTGTAAAGAGGGTGGCTTTTTCACATCTGGCCAAGAACTACACATTAAAACAAGCTTTTTGGCCAACTCTGGAATATTTTACAGTTGTACCGTTATGTTAATATGCATTGTCTGTTAGCAAATAAAGAACATGAGAACGAAGGCTAAAGGAAGAGCAGCAAATCCACATTCCTCATGTTTTACTACTTTTTAAAAAACATGCTGGATCTGAAAATCTCAGCATGCAAAATTTAAGGTGTAAATATAGACAATTTTCTGGGCGAACAACCATTAGAATTCATTACATCAAACTTTGGCTCAATGTTTTTATACATAAATATATTTTATATAATATATAAAATGTGTTTTACTTGGTGAATTTAGTTAGTGAAATAATTTAAGTTTTCTAAAACAGTGTCATTATTGAAGATTATTGTAAATGAAGGAAAAGTCCAAAGACTGTAAGGAAACCTCACAGCATGATTACTGTAATAAGATAATCATGATAGTTTGTGTTCACTGCACAAGGACATTTGGGTCATGCTGCGTTCTAACAGATCGTAAATAACACAACTATATACTAGATGGGGACCCGATGCACGTTTTTTTTATTTTGACATGATTTGATATTGCAGGCTTGAGTATCAGCCAATACTGACCTATATACACACACACTATCAGCTACAGTCATACCTACGTTTATTACTTATTTTGTAGTGTGAAATACAAGGAAATAATTGACCCATTTATTATCAACCAGTGGGTGGCATCAAGTCAAGCATAAAAATTTTCTACAATTACAGAAAATAAAATAGACTGGGAACTTGTGTATGCAAAGTTTCAAAATAAGCAGCAAAGTGTTTTTCAGACTTAAAAAAAAAAAGAAAAGAAAACAGGACAGCGACTGCCAACATGGCTCCTACTCCACTAGGTTAGTTTGCCTGCAACCCTGTTAGCAGATGCTGTTGTGGTTATGTCGGCTCTACGTGTGGCATATTGTATAACCGTAACACAATGCTGAATTAGACTGAATTATGTAGCGGAGTGTATCACATCAACATGCTTTTATCAGAGATTTTAGATGTAGGCCAATATATTACAATCCTCTATTTTTTCTAATATTGAACCCCTTTCTAATATCAATATTAGCTTGGGACATCCCTGCAATTTATAATATTATATAGAAGTTTAGTTAACATGTACTACAGTACATCTTGCCTTAAAGCTTAACACTACAAAATTATGTGCATAAAAAAGGCTGTTATGAGGACAAGTGTGATCACCGAGAATGAGCCCAGATGGCGTTCCATTGAATACCACTGCAGACAATGTGTTTTGCAATGGTATAATGTACAATTCGAAATCCTGCAAGAGGTTGTTTTTATGTCTGCAGATGTATCTTGTGTAGTGAAACTAAAACACACAAGAAAGTTTGACAGGATGCTGCTGATGATGCAGCAGGGTAAGAACACAGACCAACCGGTAAATCGTAAAGCTTTGCCTTTTCACTGAGCTCTCTCTTCACCACAAAAGCATAATGGCTGCCGCACCCATCAGCCTATCGATCTGCCACTTCACTCTCCCTTCACTTGTTTACAGAACTCCACAATACTTTTAACTCCTCCATGGGGTAAACTAAAACACAAGACAGCTAAACTGGGGGGGACACAAGCAGAGCCAACCCCGCCCTCCGCCTCTCCCTGCAGGCACCTCCAGAGTAGATGGAGCTGGGTTCCACTACCCAGGCTAAATTTGGAGGTGAGATCAACCATTTCTAGCCAGTATCACCTCACTCACAAGCTCAGGCTCCTTCCCCATCAGCGACGTGACATACCACATCCCCTGAACCAATTTAACAGTCAATGGATCAAGTCACCTCCGCCTCCAACTGCTGCCCAATACTCTGTCATGGTTCCCCTCCAGGTGGTGGGAACACGGGCAGATGGCCTTGAGTCACTTTTTGGTCTGGGCCCGGCGGGTCCTGCAAACAAGAACCTGACCACCATACACTTACAGACAAACCCCAACCTCAGGCCTGGCTCCAGGGTGCGGTATCGGCTCCGCCCACCGGGCAACATCACATTCCTTGATATTTTTTGTCTTTAGAAGGGCTTTTTGAACCCCTCTTTGTCTGACCCCCTGTGCCATCAGTTAATTAGGAATCAGTCTAGTTTAAAAATGCTTTTTGAGTTTTTAGAGTTTTTAGTTTTTTGGTACAGCTCTAGATTTTATTTGCTTTCCCAATAAAATTTTTGGCACGTAAAATCAGAAGAAAAAAAAATAAAAGGAGAACCCTATAATGATGAATAAAAGTGATTAAAATTTTTGCAAGCAAAATATACACATTTTCCCAAGATTTGATTTTCATATAAATCCATTTTTTAGTGGAGAGCAAATCCGTCATTAGCTTTCATGGTTTTATGATGATGCTGTAGCTCTGCAATAGTATAGACCACAGTTTCAAGTTTGGATGCAGTTACCCAGCATCCAAATGAAGCATTTCACCTCCATTTCCTGCCAACATCTGCTTCAGTGTTTCTTTTATGTTAAACAAGTATTTGCTCATGACTAGGCAGCAAATGTATTAGTTACATTTTAATTGTACTGTAACAGATCATCTTTTTATTTTTTATTTTATTTTGTTGTTCTAAAACATGTTTTTTTTTTAAAGTTTACCCTTTGTGTAGTCTGTAGATATCTGAAATGACTACCGGATGCTAAAAATTAAAGAAAAATAGGTTTGTTAGCCTGCATAGTTATTGTAAATGAATCATTCAGTTTCAAAGCATCACTTATGGCCTGATGTAGGTAAGAAAATTAACAAATTAAATATAAAATATTTATTAGAACTTATTCTGTTTATGGATTCTGTGCTAATTTAATTAGTGAAGTAAATCTATTGCATAACTTTAAAACTGATCATTATATATTTTTGTCATTTGAGAAAAATATTTCTAATCAAATAGTCTTACAAAGGAAGTAAATTAATAATAAGGGGGTGGTTTTTCAATAGTTTTCTGTAAACAAATTGTGATTTATAGGACTTCATATTACTGCCACCTGCTAGACTGAAGGAGTTGACTAGTTATCTATACAACTCCCCTTTATGTCATTAGGCTGGTATGCATAAATGTTTTGCAGCCTTTTAGAGCGACACAATCAAGAAGCACACAGACTCCCCTTGATTCCTTTGAACCAGGTAAAATAGAACCTGGGTCTTAAATTCTGGTTCTTCCATCGCAAATTAGGCTACTCTTTATTTCATACTTTAAAAAAAAAAATAAGACTGGCTGAACTCTGTATAAACAGGTGAAAAACTGGAGATTGGCCAAAACATTTTCAATCAAGTGAATCTCTATCATTCTTTCTGATAGTAGTGTCTATAAACCATATGTTGTCTTAAGTTGTCTTAAGAGTACAAGTACTCGTACTTGTACTCGTCGTCTTACGCTTTATCCGGGACCGGGTCACGGGGGCAGCAGTCTCAGCAGAGACTCCCAGACTTCCATCTCCACAGACACCTCCTCCAGCTCTGCTGGGGGAAGCCCAAGGCGCTCCCAGGGACGTGCCTGGAACACCTGCCGAGGGCCACCTGCCGAGGGCCACCTGCCGAGGGCGGCGTCCAGGGGACATCCGAAAAAGATGTCCGAGCCACCTCAGTTGACTCCTCTCGATGTGAAGGAGAAGCGGCTCTACTCCGAGCCTCTCCCGAATGACCGAGCTCATCACCCTATCTCTAAGGGAGAGCCCAGCCACCCTGCGGAAAAAGCTTATTTCGGCCGCTTGTATTCAGGATCTCATTCTTTCGGTTATGATCCAGATTTCATGACCATAGGTGAGGGTAGGAACGTAGACCGACCGGTAAATTGAGAGCTTTGCCTTTTCGCTCAGCCCTCTTTTCACCATGACAGACCGGTGCAGCGACTGCATTATGGCAGCAGCCGCACCGATGCGTCTATCGATCTCCCGCTCCATTCTCCCCTCATTCGTGAACAGGACCCCAAGATAGTTGAACTCCTCCACTTGAGGCAGAAATTCTCCTCCAACCTGAAGGGGACAAGCCACCTTTTTCCGGTCAAGAACCATGGCCTCGGATATGGAGGAACTGATTCTCATCCCAGCCGCTTCGGCTGCGAACCGCCCCAGTGCATGCTGTAGGTCTTGGCAGGAGGAAGTCAGCAGAACCAGGTCATCTGCAAAATGCAGGGACGAGATCCGCTGGTCCCCAAACCAGACCCCCTCCGACCCTTGGCTGCGCCTAGAAATCCTGTCCATAAAAGTTCTGAACACGACCGGTGACAAAGGGCAGTCCTGTCGGAGTCCAATATACACCGGGAATAAGTCCGACTTAATGCCGGCAATGCGGACCAGACTCCTGCTCTGCTTGTACAGAGACTAGATAGCCCCTAGTAAAGAGCCTCCGACTCTGTAATCCTGAAGCACCCCCACAGGGCGGCACGTGGGACATGGTCGAATGCCTTCTCCAGGCATTTGGCAGTCTTAAAGTTTAACAGAATAAATCTCAGTAAGAGGGCTAATGATGTGTAGGTGGTCCGAGTGAGATTCTTAATGGCAACGTCAGATAGAGGCTGAGGGATGAATATGAGTCTGGAGGTTTATTTACACATTCTTGGTGCCACTAGAAACATGTCTGTGGAGCAGAATATGAAGCTCAATGAACATCTGTAGCTCATTACAGACTATAAATGGTTGCACAAAAGCCCTCACATTTATCAAAGGGAATCTAAACAAGTTCATTCTAAAAAATGTCACAGTGTAACGGATGTGAAGAGGAGGATTGACTCTCACATAAAAAAGAAATACAAAAAAGACTCATAAGCAGATCTTTCGACTTTGACTGACAGCCAATGTAGGAGCCAATGTTCTCAAAGTCTCTAAATTAATTGTCTAAATTTTATCGTGCATCTTACAGTTTTAAGTCAAGCTGAGGACATTAGTCTGCACTAGCTGCTACTTAGCATAATAATCTATTTGAGGAAGATCTGTACAGTCTCGCCCCAAGTCGCTAAACATGTTTGGAGTTTTTCAGACCAAATCTGGATGCAGACAGGCTCTTCCCAATGGTCCAAATGCTCTTTGCAAAAATACAGCGCTGGTATTGTGTACAGGAATCGGCTGAAATCAGTCTGTCTGATTTCAGCAGATCTAAAGGCTGTAAGAGTAAGAAAGGTAGATAGCTTTGTCAGCAAAAACCCATTTAACTACAGTCTTGTTCAGCCAAAGCTCTGAGGGTTTGCTGACTTAAATTACATTTATGTTTACGATTCAAATCATTCTTTCTGGGACTTTTTACAAATGGCTAAGATGTGTCTGTGCAGCACAATTTTTCCACCTTAAAGTGTAGGTGTTATTCCACCAACGATTCATGACCAACACATGTAAACCATTGCTCTAAAACACAGGTGTTATCTAGTGTAAAATTTGTAGTCCTTAAAGTGACCAAATCTGTGTTTTAGGCATAAATACATGTAGGATTTGTTCTTAATTTATTCTCGAGCACAACTTCTACGATGATGAATCCCCCACTTAACCTCCTTTGTAAACAGAACCAACTTGTAAAAAATGTCCCTCTGCATCCCATCAACATCTCCCCATTAAAACCGCAAAGGGCAAACTATTTCTCATTTGCACACCCTGAGGGCTGGGAAACTCAGGGAATAAAAAAGAGCCCCAGTTTGCTCTTCCACTCCAGGGGAAAGAAAAACAGACAGCCTCATCAGTCAGTGTGGATGAGGAGAGGCATGCTGCCCATGGAAGGGCTACAATGGACCCAAGCTTAACGGCTTGCAGTCCACGTGAAAAGTCCTCACACTGGCCAGTCAGAGAGCTCCCTGTGCAAAGAAGAAGAAAACATCCATCCACTAAAACCACAGCCAGTAGCATTCCCTGGACACTGGCTTGGCTTACCCCTGCACCAACATGCCAAACCAAACAGGAAGAGCAGGCATAGCAGAGCTGAAATAGTACATCATTTAAAGCAATCATCATCAAATAGAACATATCCATTTATGTACTTTGTGATGGAAAGAAATCCCTACTAGTGTATTTATCTCAGGTTTACACAGGTAGCAAACATTTCTCTGCCAGCATCAGGCTTTGTTTGGTCTTATACTTCTGGATTTTTCGACTTTAAAGACCACAAAACTGACCAACAGAAAGGTTATGCTGTATGAACTGCTCTGGACAGAAGCTGTGTAGCAGAGGCCGACCTCTTTTTCTATGGATAGAGTGGTCTGTGACACATTTCAGTGCCAAGAGCATTTAGTTGAATTTAGCAGAGAGGAAATTTTTGGTCTACACTTAACTAGACGAGTGTGTCACCCTGACATAATTGCCTGTGCTGCGCTTGAAGGAATATTTATACAGCAACCATTGTGTCACAGCACAGCATCAGGCCAGCCACTAAAGCAAGCCTTCGTAACCTCAAAATGGATCCTTAAAAACACAGACGGGGCGCTCAGACATAATGAGTAAGTTATGGGTCATGTCTTATGAGAAGTAGTTTTATTTTGCTCAGTTCAGTGCAATCAAGATCTCATTGTGGCCACCTCTTAATGATATAAACAAATGCTCTGAATCATGACAGCCGCCAATTGCTTCAGATACAATCTCAGTTTACAGGAATCTGGGAAATATTTACCTTTGACTCATCTGATGAGCTAGAAGATATTAAAGTCTGCAAAGAAAAACAAGCCAATTACATCCTAATATTATGAAGTTTTAAATTCTGAAATTAAGAACAACCTTTTTCCCTCTATAGAAGGTTTGGACTGTTGCTTCAGGAGACCTTAGAAGGGCTGATGCTTCTAGTAATGAAGCACATACAGTGCCTTCCTGAATTATCCATCAAGTGGAGAAACTACATGCTTCTTATTTCTATTTTATTTTTTAGAAATACAAATCTAAAAGGATATTGTGCATTGTACTTGGCTCATCTAAGTCAAACTTTTATAGATCCACCGTTTTCTGCCACTACAGCTTCAAGTCTTCTGGTGTGTCTTTAGTAGCTTGGCACGTCTCTCCAGTGACATTTTTGCTTTTCAAAAAAAATAGCTTGAACTAATTTAGTTTGGCTGGTGAGTTTTTGTGGAAATCAATTTTTAAGTTTTGCCACAGATTCTAAACTGCTTTATTGACTCGACCATTTAAACACATGAATATGTCATTATCTAAACCATGGGATTTAAATTAGGCTGTATGATGAGGTTGTTGACATAAAAAGAATTTTTTTACTACACTTTCAAGTCTTTTGCAGCCTCTAACAAGTTTTCAGTCCAGAATTTTTATTTTTAACTCCAGCCATCTACAAAACATCCGCAAAGGATGAGGCTTCAACTACCAAGCTGAACCACTAGGAATGGTGTTTTCAGGTGATGCACTATTTTTTTTTGCATCTAAGCTATGATAGTCTCAGTGACCAGAAAACTTTCCTGAACATATTCTGTTCTCCATTTTATGGTTTGTGACAGAAAACCCATACATTTGTGTCATTAGAGATATTTTTGCTTGATATCTGTTATTGGGGATGTTCTTGGGCAAAATGCCAGCTGGTTAAATGACATGAATACACTGGATAGTCAAGTAAAACTGTATTTTCACATCAAACCCAAAAACTCAAAGTTAAAATGCTGCACTCATCATATCATACGTCAAACATATATGTGTTCTATGTGATGCTACAGGCAGGGGTGAATTAAAAAAAAGAAAAAATCAGAAGCATTTCATATTAGGAACAGCTTGGGGATGTCAGGAGGCTCCCTGGTGTCCACTCTGCCCCCCCCATCTCTGTTCCAGCTCAGATCACAACAACAAGCCTTGTGACATGCGGAAAGCAGCACCAGGCTTCCACAGCATCTCCCTTCAGAGCCACTATTGTCCAAGGGTTTTTTTCTCAAGCTATCCAACACCATGGAAAACAGGGGATCCTGTTGCGCATCCCCCTCACTCAGCTCAGGAAGCCAAACGAGGGGTGGAAAAACCTTTTAGAGGCTTTTTCAGTGAGCTTGATCACCTGATACAGAAGGGCTCTACACCTTTCAGACAGGACAGAAGCCCTTGTCATGGACTTTCCACTCCTCCACTCTCATTGGGCTGCAGTGTTTCTGCCAGCTCCAGCAGCATAATGCACAATGAAGCCATGGCAAGCCTCTTCCCAGTGATTTTGCCCAACAAACTGTATGAAAGAAATCTACACACAGAGCTGTAGAGAGAGGCTCATCATCAAGAATAAATAGTGATCAGTCAAAGGACAGAGTCAGATCAAACAGATATATTCTTAAAAATACTGTATATATTAATACAAAATAATAAAATGATTAAAAAAAACTACACTTAAGTACACAAAACCAAAGGAATACTAATGCAAGACAAGCTAATGACAAAAAAAAAAAAAATCACTCCAACAGATAAAAAAAAAGAAACTTGACTGATACCAAAAACATTCTAGCTTGTTTGAAAAAAAAGAAAAGATGTTCCCTTCAAAGGAGCTGGTTTATAAATCCATCTGCTAAAACATAGCTCCTAATGTGCTCTTTAGATGGCTGACTTCCAGTTCGCTCCTCCATGATTTGCAGGAAGCCACATCAAGCTGGAACTCCACTGTGGGTTTCTGAATGTGGTTTTTAAATGCTAAAAAGCAACTCTAATATTTCACTGTGGGTAAGAAGGGCCCGAGTTAAAGTAGGCACCGTTTCAAGCCTAATAATAAATCAAGCCACAATTTGCATAAGTGAACTTAAACAGAAGAACCAGCTGTTAGTAAATACTTGTTTAGCAACAGAAAAATTCCTCTAAATTCCTCTGTCCTCTGAGTCAGAACACTCCATGGAAAAAAATCCTAGATTTTATAAAGTTGGTAAGATCATTCTTGGCCAAATCTTTTTTTTACAAAGTTTGCTCTTCACTGAAACTCATTTGAAAGAAGAGTAGTTACTCTTATGTTTAAATAAGCTTTAAATGAAAAGTCTCAAATGAAATTATTTGGCTAGCTGAATAAATATCTAATTTTATATAAGATAATCACCTTTAACTCATTGCAGAGACACAAAATGGCAAATAGAATTGTGAAAACTAACTCTCAGTACAAATCATTCCTTGCCATCAATGTAAAAGTATTTTAGCACAGACTGACCATCATCTCTGCTGCTCAAGTTAACTACTGACCCCAATTCACCCAGCAGAGTAAACAGTTGGCAGAGATAAGCAAAGGTTGTGTTGGTGTGAAAACATTTTGACATCAGGAGTTAAGGATAAAAGTTTTAACAGATGGCATATCAGCTCCAAGGTTTCCTAAAAATTGCTGCTTTTATTGAGAAACATAGCCATTGCCGTGCTATTCGTGAAGGAAGTACAATGAGCACAGGGAATTAACATTACACAAATGTACAGCTGTTCTTTGAGAAAACAAATTAACTAGAAAGAGGAAAGAGAAAACAGCATAGCAACCATCACAACATCTGTTTTTAAGCTACAACAAACTTGTCAACAATGAAATGAAAGGAAACCCTATGCATAATTTAAATGTATAACCAACAAAATATGGTGAGTCACCAAAGTTTAGCGAGTCTGCATGTAGCTGACTTTTTTACCCTGACACCCATTGGATGAAACCCAATGCAAACAACTGCCCTAATAAGTCATCCAATTGGTAGATTCCACTTGTGTGTCAGAGTAGTAATCGTCTCTCTGAAGGCCCCAGAGATTAGAGAACAATGGTAAACAAGCAGCATCATAAAGACCAAGGGACACAGCAAAGGGGGTTGAAAATGTTAACTGATCAAACTGTGATTTGGCAGAGCAATGTTCAAGCCATCACCCAAACATGTAACATGATGGTAAACATTCAAAAAAGGTTGTTGTTGACCTAAACTGACAAGAGAGCATTAATAAGTCATGTAATCATGGGGGGCATGGAGACTCGGGAGGAGCTGGAGAGATCCACGGCTCCGGTGGAAAACAGAAAAGTTTCAGTTGTGCAACTCTGGCCTTTATGAAAGAATGAAAAAAATAAATGAAAAAAAGAGAAGAAAAAAATGCTGCTAGAATAAAAGTTTTAGTTGACAAACAACCAACTATGAAAAAAAGGCTCCCATTGTTGAATGGATCTTTTTTGCCAGAATGCAACACATGCAATGCAAAATTAGCACTGCACAGCCACAGAACACAACATTGCACATTAATGGCAGCATCATGCAGTGGGGTTGGTTTTCTTCAGCAGGGACTGTCAGAACTGATGTATCTAAATACTGGTAGTCCTAAGTGAACTGACTTTTAAAGGTAACAAAAAGGAGACTAAGGTGTAGCTTCTGAAATGACAGTTTAAATTAGAGCAGACCTACACATTCTCAGATTTAGAATCAAGATAAGAGAGTCCCAGATGCCAGCCAGATGATCTGATGGAGCTTATCTATTGAAAAGGAATAAATACATATTTTGGGTTCTAGATGTATAAAGCTGGTTAAAACCTTCAGCTGTTATTAAACCAAAAGGCTGTCCTACAAAGATTTGATCCAAGGATGGGGGTTGAGGGCAAATATAAATATGCATCACAATTTTTCAGTTTTCTTTTTAAGGAATATTTCGAGAATGCACTTTTGAGGTGAGACCTTTTGTTTCCTTCACATAAAATACAGCTGGAAAACAGGCCTAGCAGTAGTTAGCTCCAGTGAACAAAACAATGGTCTTATCACTTGTTGTGAAAGACATTTTTTGCATTCCTGATTGGTCTCATATGCACCAGGATCTGGTTTTAATACAAGAGTTCAGACAAAAACTATTAATGTCAGTAATGACTGTCCAAAGTTTTAGCAAACAGAAGACACCTCAACATCCAGTTGCACCCTGTGGACCCAAGTTCCAGAACATCTTCAGAAACCTCCCATAGCTTTGAGTGACGGTCCATTCAACAAGCAAAGAATCCAAAAGCATCCAACCTCTCTTAATAATCGCATGAACTTGACCTTGTCAGCCAGCTGCCTTCTAAAAAAATGTTTGATTGTTTTAGGTTCAAACCTTTGATTATTTATCTAACTTTTTGTCTTGTCCAGAGTTTTAAAAATGTCTGGAATTCTTTAAGCCACTACGAAAGGTCTTGAATGTTTTTTTTGTGCTTGTTTTTATTTCGCTTTTTTGTCTGTTGTCATTTACGTGTTTTGTCATCTGCTGGGACCCAAAGCATGAGACCAAGTATGTAAGCGTAGCTGAAATAGCTTGTGATGAACTTTCCCACAACATTTTTCTCTTTAATTCAATGAAGTCTTTCCAGATGCCCTGGTCTCCCCCTCTTTTTTGTTGGAAGGGTAAATAGACTGAGCATAGATTATAAGCAGTCTTAGAACCCCAAGTCTGTACTTTACTTCTAGCTTATAATGCTTGGAAGCGAAAAAGGTTAAAGCATTGTTCTGACACAATGCCATCATTCTTTTTGTTGAGATGATCTCTGAATGGCTCCAAATTGCTGTATAGTATAATGCCAAATATTTTTAACTACTGACCTTTGAAGCCTATACACTCCCTGCTATAAAAATGTCAAAACTCTCTGTTTCCTGCCCTTCCCGTCATATTTAAAAAACTGTCTGCAAATCCTTTTTAGGGCACCTTCTGTTGTATCAGAGACCAACAATCCAGTAGAAAAGGCAAAGAATTTGGTTTGTTAGTCTTGCAAACTGGCCCGCTGCAGTTAAAATAAATAGATCAAATAATGGAAAAAAAAAAACTCATGTCAACTATGTTTCCCGATGAATTCCAGTTCAAAATGGTAGCTACATATACTTGACAGATGTATTTTCAGGGAGAAAGTGCTCCATGTACCCAGAAAATAATCCTGGTGCCTATCTTAAATATATTAATTAAAAAACAGATAATTAGGCAAAATTAAAAAAAAAAACAAAAAAACCCTCACCAAAAATAAAGCAGCTGGGAAACAAAAAACTAAAGAAAAAACAAGAGTTTTCTCCAATCATTCAAATACATTTACAGCAGGAGTAGATCTATGTCATTACAAGGGTAGAGAAGCATTAGCTACTTAAATGTTGGACAATTCATAAACATAAATCAGGCATATAAAAATCTGCACTGCTGGTAGTATTTATAACCAAATAGCTGAAACCAACCTGAGACTGTGGCCTGGACAGGTTATTCTTTTCCTCTGGCGACCAGGAGCGCAGCTGAACACTGTAAAATAAACAAAAATAAGTCACTAATGCCTACCTTTGCCTTTGAGGTTACAAGAATATGATGGCAGGTAAAAGTTTTTGCACCCCTAAAATGTATCAAATCTTTGGTTATATCAGAATTATAGTAGATAGAATTATATTGCAGATATGTTTTTTGTGGGCAGGATATTGTTGTGGTTTTATGATTTTCCTCAACAGGAGCCGGGAACCTGTTTATGGTTAAATAGATGGAGCTAAATTAGGGTTGGCATAACGTTAAAATTTCAAACCTGATATCAATATGCAGGGAAATATTCAATACCTGATAACATTTTGAGACCATAGGGATAAACAAATGATAATAATTTAAAGGCTATAAAAATATTTTTATGAACATGAAAAACTTGTATCTCATGAAACATGTTTTCTCAACAGAATCATAGATGTCATTAACACGAGTTTTGAAATAAATGCAAGGCAACTAACACAAATATAACACAATTTGACAATATTTAAGGTTGTCTGAGATACTATTCTTTGTGTAGGGGTTAAGCAGCGGCTCGAATCCTGGCCTGTTGACCTCTTCCCCTCTGTTTCAATTCAATTCCTGTCTACATACTAGAGCTAGACTTTTACACAATCTCAATATTTTAACATACATCACATTATTAAATGTTGAAGGATTTTAATAAACATAGCAAAATATTATAAGTTTGTGCAGTAGGCATTCTTGGCTGACTTTCTAAGGCTTTTATTTTTCCTACAACAATTTTGAAATGTTATCGAATTGACTAAAATTAAGAAATGTATCGTGATATAAATTTTGGACATATCGTCCAGCCCAGCTGAAGATGAATGCATGCAAAAGTATGTATATTTTCCTTTACTTGAGACAATAAAAAAGATAAAAAGTTTATTATTTAAGCCATAATAGAAACTTTAACCCTGATCGTGTTTACCTGTAATTTGACTTATTTGTCCTGCAGAACTTTATGGGAGTTCAGGGACATACAGCGTAATAGAAAAAATTGCAAAACCTTTAATAGTTACATAAAAACATGTCTTGCCTTTGTCCAATAAGTCATCCCAAAAATGTGCATAAAATAGTGATGCGTTGTCGCACTTGATTCTGAAGGAAGCATATTGAGAACAAATCCAAAAAAGCCAAGATAACAAAGAAGCAGCGAAACTCTAATTGAATCAAAATGGATGATGAAGTTCTGTCCTGGGATGAAATGTTCATCAGTCCAGACAAAAGCAACATCCTGCTTCCAATAAAAATTGCCTTGGAGTGAAAACAACTGCAGTGCACACTCAGAAATAATAGTGAACATTCCCTATTCTGCCTTTTGTTAAAGTCATTGTAAAAGGAGGAATGCGATATGCTGTGCATATCTTTTGTTACCACAGTACAACCCAATGGCCCCACTTTCTGTGTGTTACTCACAGACCTATTGATTCGCTCGATGTGGAGTCAAGAGAGCACTTGGTTCTGTCCTTCGTCCAAACACAGGTCTGTGTCTGAACTACATAACTTGGCTTCTAAAAGGCTCTCAACTCATGTTGCTTTTTAAGAAGTTCCTACATCCACTCCTTAACACTTACCATTCACACTCTTTTCTAAGCCACCTTAATATGAGCGTAAATTCTGAAATGTAATCCTCTGTTGTACATGCAAAACTGACAAAGGATTCTGAATCTGGTCATTTGTTCCCATCATTCTTGTTCTAACTTTAAGCAGCAGCAGAAGCAGGATGAAAAGGAATAA